>JANTFA010150495.1:0-11240 GCA_026413405.1 Phytosciara flavipes | reverse complement strand
CGTGCAGTGGTCCTTTTCATTGAATTTCACAAATTTCGGCGACGAAAGTACTAAACTCTGGATAGAAATGAAAAGTCGTTTTCATGACAAAGTGATTTATCTACATAAAGATCCTCTATGTAGGTACATCACTTTGTCACGAGAACGATAGTTGATCCCAGGGCTAGGTCGAGGTCAATAATTACTTCTCATGAAAATTGGACTTTTCAACTTTTCATTCCTAGTTATGTAAATATCCCGATAGCCATCATAAGTACTTTTCGTTTTTTTTACGTTTAGAGCGATATTTACTTCTTGCATGGAATGACTTCATTGGCATAGTTATGAAATTCTGTAGGTACAACGACAAGGGGATTTTTTGAAAGGTTTTCAGGTTCCATTACGTATTGTAGAAAGTCTAGTATATCGTTCTATAGTTGCATTGTTTCAGTTTATACCGTTCGTTCTTACTTTCAAAATTAAATTGAACATTTTTGCTAACGAAACTCGCCTTGACTCTTTGAAACTTTAAATCACAAGTGAAACGTTCTTTTTTACATTCAGGAACCTAAAACTTCGGCTTAGGAAAAGATTCAGTTTTTCAGCAGAATGGTTGGAACCTTATATTGTTTAACAAAAATACTTATCCAAAATGAAGCTGTTTGTTTTTAAGAGTCTTGATGAATTCTTTTGATTTGGTGAACTTTGTTCATATCTTTCAATAAAAGGTGTTGTGAAAGCCAACCTGGACGTATGGAGCTAGGCTAACTAACATAAGGTTCATCTCGGTTGATCCGAGTATCTTTTGAGCGTTTTGATAGAATCACCCTGATTTTATGGAAATTTGGTCAGTAATTCGGTGATATAATTTAAACTTCCACAAAATTTTTTGAGGCATTGAGGCAGAGAAGCGCATTGATCATCTTCCAATAAATTTTGAAGTGTTCCGCTTTTTTCTTTAAAGTAAAATGAGCTTTCTATGTGGTGCATAGTCCGAGATATGGATTTATGAAAGTCACGGGTCGTGCCCACATATTGTGGGGACACTTGCAATATAATCATTACATCTGTTACTTCTATTGTTTCGAGTAGTCTCGCTGCGGTTTTATCGCATATCGTCGGATAAAATAGTATATTTCATCACGAGTGATGAAAAGTGGTAACGAGGCGAAGCCGAGTAGGACAAGCTTACGACGTGTATAGAAAAATTCAACTTTCATCACGAGTCACGAACGGCTATTTTTGCGCCTGAGGATCATAATGAGATGAAACTCAAAAACAGAAAAAAGCCATCAGCGCAAATATCAGGCGCGAAAAATGTTATTATTCAGTGAAATGAAAACCTTCAAAACTTCATCACATGAAAAGGTGATGATTATGGCGCGAAATTGAAATACATGCATTTTCAATCATAGTTAAGGAACAGAAAGTAGAAAACATTTTAGAGTGTTTATCATCCGTACAACAACACTGACTTTAATTTTGTCTTCTTTTCCGATACACCTCACAAGGCATGACTAATCTCATTTCAGACTTGTATAGGCTAGGTTTTACAGTCTAAGACGAAAATACATAGCGCAAAATTGATCCAGTAAAATCCCTTAAACAGATCTTGGTATGAACTGAAAAACCATTTTCGAATCTTATATTCTCGCTTGCTATACTGAACTGATAAAGTTGTGAAAATAACCATATGTCGTATGCGTCTAGATATTGTATCTGCCACACACATAGCGCGTTCGCTAGTATTTCAAAAATAAATTATTTACAATTAGACAAACCATTATAACCGAATTATCTTTCACAGATCTACATTCGGTTCATCATTCGAATTCGTTATTTTAACTATATCTCGCCTTCAGATCTATCTATTTCTATACGATTCCATTTTAGTTTCCACAACCTTCCTATCAAACTAGGCACAACATTTTACATCTGTCGATTTATACTTTTAACATTTCAGTTTACATTGCTATGTGAAAGAAAAGGGGAGGCTTTTAACTGAATCAAGCCCATAAACCTTTCGGCTTTAATTGATTTGTTTTGTTGATTTAATAGAGTAAGCAACTGAATTTCGAAATCCTCAATTAAAACCTCAAACGGCATAGAATAACATGGCTAGAGTGTGTATATCCTTCCGACGAGAGAGAGAGTTTCACACAAGGAAATTTATTGATAGATAGAATGTGGGAATAGTTTCGTTAGACGCATGACTGCATTGAGTTAAAGCGGATTATCAGTGAATTCTTGAATATGTACCCTAAATATTCTGAATACTTCACTATACAAACATAGAACCATGTTACAGAAAAAAAAACAGAAAAAACCAATTTCGATAAACGCGCATATTTCGGAAACGCGAGTTCAACTCTCGCCACACAGTGTGTGTGTGTCGGATAATAAGCATTATCTCGATGAACAATTTAAATTATGTTGATTCGTGTCTTTCCATGTAACTACTAAAATCCTCACACACATTTTATGTTGCATACCATACATCTATTTATGGTGAAATTTACAACGCATGACTGTTCCAGTTTATTGGTATTTTGGGACATGGTTGTGTATCTTCACCGAATGTTGTATTAAAGAATGGAACCGAAATGGTGTGCGATAGAATGGACTGAGTAATTTTGGTGCAGTATTTGTGGCTACAATCTTTGCGTGTCTAAATGGTGAAGTTCGAGACACTCTTTTGTTAATCACTTGAATGGCCGGGAGATGTACATGAAATCTCACCTTTATTTTACCAATTTTGAATTTTTTCGCCCATTCCATCGACAGTTGACCGATCCTGCAGTAACTACACTACTAACTTCACTTTACTAGGGAGGCAATGTGGTACTCTACCTCGCTCGAAAAGTATTCTGAACTTCTTCTTCTTCGCTTTCAGCCTATTTGCATCAACTGAATGTAAGCCTCTCCTCCTTTCATTTCGAACAATAAATTGCTACTTGTTGCCAGTTCTCTTTTAAGTTCTTTTCTTTTAGAAATTTTGTTATTCTATTCGTCCACCACTCTGGTGGCTGTCTCTAGATCTTGTGTCTCCAGTCAATGATTTTTTTTGGTCCAACGTCCATCTGTCCTCCTGACAATGTGTCGCACCCAAGTCCAGCTTAGAAATGCTATTCTTTCCATGACACCAACGACGCTTGTTTCCATAGTCGAATCCATTGATTTGTCTTTCTGTCTGTGAGTGTAATTCCAAGCATGCTTCGTTTCATGGCCCTTTGCGCCACTCTGAATTTATTTTAAAGTGCTTTTGTTAACGTTAATGTTTCTGCAGGACCGGACTGGCTCGAGAAAGTCCTTCGGGCGATGTAGGAAGAAAATTTGCGAAAAGCCCATCGTTAGCATTTGTCCATACAAAAATCAAAAAGCCCTTCGGGCGTCGCCCTGCGTTTCTGCTTCATATACGTTAGCACTGAAAGGACACACTGTGATATCCATATTGCTTTTAAAGATAAGTCTGAGTTTTCCCAAACCAATTCTACGTTTGATTTCTGCAGTTTAGTTGTCTAGACCCAATTTCAGTGTATGGTCGAGGTACACATATCTGTCAGTGTATGTCATTATTTTGTTCTCAATCACCTTGAGACCAACTTTGCTTGACTTTTCATTTGACTGATCCAACATAATCTGAGCTTGAACTAGATCAGCTGTCTTAAGGATGATGTCTACTGCAAAGCGGAGATTACTAAAGCATTCTGAACACGGGAAAAAATCACGAGATATCAAATTACCTCACTGGTATCTACTATTACTACATTGGTGTAGTTATTTGCTTACCGAGGGGTGAAAATAGGAAATGAGAGCAAAGCGTGGGCCATAACTGTGTTAATGACCGTTCTGATCCACGAAACAAACACATGACTTCGTTGCAACACTTTTCAAAACCCAAGCAAAGAGACATTCCAAGTGAGAAAAATCTTATTCACACCGTGGAAGAACAAGAGTTGAGAAAATCAAAATTCCCTCACTAGAATTGTGATCAGACGCATTTGAGTGTAGAAAATATGGTCATCCACCCCTCGCGTATGAAAATGCATTAGATGTGTAACGTCATGCAATAACTGTTTTAAATGCAACAATAAACGCTCACATAAAACCTAGAGCTTAAGTAGATAACCCAATCTGTTAATAATGTCATTATCTTATCAATAAGAGTCAATTCCATAAACAACTTTTCTTTCAACCAAATAAAGATTAAAGTTCTTCAATATATTTATGATCATCCCAACGAAAGTATGCAAAGCCAACAAATAGAAATCATTCAACTTGGACCACTGTCACTGCCTTGCCACTAATAATTGCTAGTCATAAATTCGATTTATAAAAAAAAATCGAAATTGTGTAGTCGATCATTTTTCATAGTCCTCAGGTCCTCACTTTCAATCAGATTCAGAGACGATCATAGTTTCAACTTAAAATGTGTTGTACAAAAGAAGCGGCAAAGTTGTAAGACCATTCTGATGCGTTGTTAACTTGAAGTCGGCAATATCATTGTCGCCAGTGCAGATAGTTCTCTCGATTCATTAGTCGTACATATTGTCTTTCATCGTAAGCTGAAATGAATGTGCAAAAAATTGCTTATTTTGTGTTAGAAGCTGCAGCGCTGATAGTGAGTTAGTTGCCTAATTAAACACAATTCTGCGTTCACCAGCATTAACTTTCGTTTTCGTTTAGTTTTTGCGTTTTGGCGAATGAAAGATTGGATAATTCCTCACACAAAAATTGGCTTCTTTTGTGGAGATCATTCATTGGCATATCCGTACCAAACGGCGTCTATTCCAACAGAATGGCTGAACATAAGTCTGTACTTGTGTCCTGTGTTGGTAAATGAAAATGCAAATGTTGCAACGACTGCAACGCTGATACTTTAACCAATATTTGGTCTGAATCTAGAATTCAATTTCAGATCTGGCTAATCGAATTATTCATTGAGTCTTTAAAAGGTCGAAAAGACATGTGGCGTAGACTTCTGAGCACTTCTCTGAGATGCTTAAAATGGTTCATTTATTACTACTCCATGTTCATGCTTCTGATGATATTCATGACATTGTTGAAGAACTTAGTTGGAGAATTGCGACCGATGTTTTTACAAATTTGTCGACCGGACATGGCAGTCAACTGCACGGCAGGACAATATATAAACTCTGACTACAAGTGTTTGAATCCCGTTGCAACGGAATTTCTTTTATTCGAAATTAGGCGAAGCTTCCCCAGTGGTCATGCAACGGCTTCTGTTTACATTACCATCTTCCTTATGCGCTATTTAGAAGCAAGATTTGCGAAATATCGCGTGACACTGTCAGCTGTCCATTTTATATGTGGAATGTGGATGGCAATTTGTTGCGTGTCTAGAATTACCGAGCACTATCATCATGTGGGCGATGTTATAGCTGGAATCATCTTAGCGCTGCCATTCGTTTTTTATTCTGTGAGTTAGACATAATCTATCGTTTTGGTTGAAATTATGTCATTGATCGAATGACTTTATTTTAGAGCCAGATACAATGCAGAGGATTCCGCTCTACGAAAAGTGAAGCAGAAGAGCAGCAGAGTGTATTTAACATTTAGCGGAAGAGCACTTTAGGGCTTATTCACAAATTACGCACGCTTCATGGGGAGTATGACGAAAGCGTCCGCTTTGAAAATTGTCGGATTTTGGGAATCTGACATTCCTAATTTTTAGCGTGCTTAATTCGTGGGTGGCCGTACCCACCCAATGCTGGCTGTGAAGAAAATCATACATCGCACGAAATTTCATTTTAAAATTTTAAACTTCAATTGATAGTTGGATTAAAGACGATAAATCAAAAGTATCATGCTAGTGTGTAACATTACCGCATTTCAAGAAAAATTGGTCATACACAGCCAATTATATTTCATTTAACGTACGCAGTCGATAGTGACGTTCTAGCCTCGTTCAAGAACGCGATTTCCAAATTACCTTTACTGTTTTCAAAAATTTTCCGCCATTAGCGATTGGTAACAATTGTTTTTTGAACGGTGGTATGAACTAAATTTTGTTCTTAAACGGGGCTAGAAGATGGGCGCTACCTATAACTCAATGTCGTCTTGTTCATTTTAAAATGTCGTTAAAGAAAATTGAATTGACTGTATCAATGACAGTTATATTGTACGACATTCAAGAAAAATAAAAAAAAACATGAAGAGGTCCTTCTTTCAATGCAGTTGGATATAGTTTTCTTCTTCTTCTTCCTCAATCTCACTCTCAGCTTTCTCATTTTGAGTGATCTATTGTTTTTACTAGTTTTGTGATTCCGTTTGTCTACCTCTCCATCGTCTGCCTCTAGATCTTGTGTACGGTGGTCTCCAGTCCATGATTGTTTTGAACGAATGTTTTCGGAGAACTTTGGTCACTCTTAATGGGAATGCCTTGAAAGCACAACGAAAGAAATTTCTATAATTTTACCTTTTCATTATAAAATTTATATTTTTCATTGAGAAAAGAGTACAAAGAGTACAGAATCGGTGAAATAGTAGCTGGCTAGCTACAGTTGAAAAGTAGTAGCAGTGTCGAAAAAGATGGGAATCAATGTGAATGGAAAATACTTGAGTCACCTACGTTTCGCCGACGACATAGTTCTTACAGCAGTCGATCTAGACCAAGCCCAAACCATGCTACGACATTTGAATGAAGAATCCAGCAAAGTTGGTCTCAAAATGAATCTTACGAAAACGAAAGTCATGACGAATATCGCCGATGAGAGAGAGAGATTACGATTGGAGACACAGTCATCGAAAGAGTCGACAATTATGTATATCTCGGCCACAAACTGAAATTGGGTATAGATAACCAAACTGCGGAAATCAAAAGTCGAATCGGTCTTGGATGGGCAGCATTCGGTAAACTCAGACTAATCTTCAAGAGCAAAATGAATAACAAACAGTCTGAAACGGAAAGTGTTCGATTCATGTGTCCTCCCAATGCTAACATAATGGAGCATGGACGTTGACAAAGGCATCCGAAAACAAACTGAGAGTAGCTCAGTGAGCCATGGAACGGAGTGTGCTAGGAATCACCCTCAGGGACAGAAAGACAAATCAATGGATCCGTCAACAAACGAGGGTAGTGGACATTATGGAAAGAATAGCATCCCTAAAATGGAACTGGGCAGGACACATCGCCAGAATGACCGCTGAACGTTGGACTAAAATCATCATGAACTGGCGACCACCTTTCAACACGACCTATGGGCAGACCACCAGAGCGATGGACAAACAACATCAAAAGAACAGCAGGCACGAATTGGCAGCACGTGGTAATGGACCGTTCAAAGTGGAAGGAGATAGGGGAGGCCTACATCCAGCAGTGGATAGCAACAGGCTGACGAAGTAGATGAAGGAGATTACTTTGGTCTTCGATAAGTCCATCTTGAGATCAACTACAGTTGCTAAATAAAATACCATTCCTCGACGGGTTGATATACGGCTGGGCTTTTTTCGAAAAAAAACCCAAGACCCATTCTGTTATTTCATATGAAAATTATTTTTAATTTGTATGAACACTGTCCAAATCCAGCACTTTATTTCAATGCTTGAAGTGCCTTGGTTGAAGTGCGCCTTCAATGTTTTCTTTTCGTTGCTCTTCTTTACCCGCACGCAATCATCAGAGTGTTCCTTATGCGGAGCAGATTTTGTCCGTTCCTCATATTTTATTCACCTATTGTCCAATTAAATGCGTTATAATCGGTCCAGCGGCATTATTTTCCTTCCACATTTTATGCTTCGCTACGATACAATTTACATCCAGGGACGTAATACGAATAGCTCACGACTAATACCGAAATATTTCCACGTATTACGGATAGTATACTGACATACAGACATACTCAAGTAAAACCAGCGGACGCAAGTAAATTTTGATGGTATATAATACACACAGAGAAAGCATACGGGAAAATAGGGAAAAAGGAAAGGCCAACAACTAAACTCCTATATCACGATATGTGTGGAGACATCGCAGAGCTTTGCGTTTTTATATTTTTTTTCTATTTTGTGGTAATGAAGCATTCAACATCTGAATGTTTCTTTAGTGTAAATTTGCCGGTCTTGTTTGTTAGTTAGGTTATTGTTATGAGGCCCGAATGATTTTATAATATCTTGTTACGTTCGTTCGTTCGTGGAAATTGTTCCAAGTTTATATATTTTGTGTCATGTAAAGTAAATTGATCACGCGCGAAAATTTAACACCTTCTAATGAGTGTGTGTTTATTGAATTAACAGAGGAAGAGAGGTAAAAAAAACTAGATTTTCAATTGAAAGTTGTCATTATGCAGAACAATTAATTTGTCTTTTGTGTGTGGTGTAATATGAAAATTCCGTTTGATTTTAAACTGAAAAACAGTTTTCGTGGTAGTTGAGAACTTTTTGAAAAGTTTGCGCTAATAATGCACCGTTATGTATCATAGTAGTTAAGCTCTGCTTTCAAAAGTTATATGTTTTTGATGTGTGCACCATCGAACGAACTCAGGTTGTTTATTGTTACAATTAAAAAGTGAAATTGGCAAACATCTCAGCTTTTTTTGATATCGGAAGAAGCGTGCAGAAGGAGAAGATATTTAGAGAATTCATTTTCGTTGGCGTTTTAAGCATCTTAGCATAGGAATATGAGCTCCATTGAATGAATGTGCAGTCATATAGAAAAGGTAATTGAAAAAAATTGTTTTCCCATAAATCCATTTTGTTTACTGTATGTTGTGCATAGCGCACAGGTAAACAAATTTTCAATTTTACACGAAAAACGTCAATCCAGACATTTTATGTTTCCATTTTCAGGATGTTTTGAGTTTATTTTTTATGTCAAAATTTATCGCGCACAATATTAAATTTTCATGTGGCAAAGATCTATCTTTGAACATCATTCTATGTTGGTGCACAACACCATAATGTACACAGTACCCTGACAGTGTAATAAAACAACTCAGATGAACTTCTTCTTTTGAATTAGCTGAAGAATGGGCATGAGAAAAGCTTACGAAGATCACGAGGTATTTATGACATCCCCTTTTGCAGTTCCTTTGATTCTCTGCGGATATAACACTTTCCGTTCTTGTTAAACGGATTTTTGACTTGATGAAGAGCTCTAACGCTTTATGGGGAGCTTTGACGGAGGTTGTCGTTTGTATTTGCCCGACGAATGTTTTGGGACAAATGATAGGCGTCTTGAGATTTAATTGACATGGGTTCGTTCATGAATTACGTAACACCATCACGATGCGCTTAAACGAACATTAAATGAAAAAGTGGATGCACTTTTGATATTTATGGGAACAGTGCCCTAGATATTATTCTTAAGGGGAAAAGAAAATCCGGAATACCGGATCGACCGGGTCACAAACGGCGTACGAGTCGATCAAGGGCATTTTGATCATGAGATCGGTAAAAACTTGACTGATGATGACGATGACATAGTTGGTTATTTCTGTGGGGGCGAGTAGTGGCCGGTGAAAGTTGAAAAAATGTAATTTCCAAGTCGCCCTCTACCGCAAGGGAAGTGACTTATAAGTTCAGTAATTAGCGACATTTTTTGGGCATAACTCCATCTTTAAATGAAACACCACACGGCCACCGTTGTGGACTGGATGTGGGGTGAATCAGTCTTTGAATGCGAGCCATCGTATTCGAATATATTTATATGTGTAAGGTGTAGTGAATCCCAGAAAATGGCTAGCCAGACTGCAGTACACAGCTGGCTCGACTCTCTGGGCTCCTTAGACAACTTTTCAGCGATTGACGTCATTCAGAACTGACCATTAAAGTGACCAAAATTCACTATAATTTTGGATGGACTCAGAATAATATATATTTTCGTACCGGACAAGCATAAACTGACGGTTCTGAATGACATCAATTGCTGAAAATTTGTCTAAGTAGCTCAGAGAGTAGACTGATTACCCCACATCCAGCCCACCTCCGACGGCTGTGTAGTGTTTCATTTGAAGAGGGAGCTATGCCCAAAAAATGTCGCTACCAACTGAACTTACAAGTCACTTCCCTCGCGGTAGACGACGACTCGAAAAATGCCTTTTTTCAACTTTAACCGGCCATTACTCGCTTCCCTTGCAACATCTGAATTAACCAACTATGTCATCGTCATCAGCAGTCAAGGCTCTACCGATCACATGATCAAAATGCCCTCGATCGACTTGTACGCCAAGACGATCCGGTTTTTCTGATTTTATGGGACACTGTCCTCATTGGATATATTCATAAGCGTACCGTGACTAATGGGGCGCTTTTTTGTGACACTATAATTTTAATCGGATAAATTCAACTGACAGTTTATAAACTTATCTGTGCTGACGGGAATCCAGCTATTGACTTCACTCTGATTGTGTAATTTACGACTATACCGTTAGATCACGCTAAATAAACAAACAAATTAGAGCCGCTAAAATGGAAGTTTTGAAAAGTATTAGCGTCGGCATTCGCTATTTATGACCGATAGTCGTTCTAAAGACCAAAAAATAGTTTTTGGAAAAAATCGCTTATTAATTCCCTATCGATAGTACCTTTAACATCCACTGTACTACAGTTCCACTTCAATAAGATGCCTTATCACTTTTATCTTCGATTAGTTTTACAGAGGTTGAATGGAAGCACAACCTCATCAAAAGAACCATAATCAGAATAAAATCTGGAGCAAAAATTTCATAAAACAACTTAACAAAGTTTCGGCTTCAGAATGCGTTGGTGACCGGCAAAATCACATACTGTATTTTCGTTTATATCGAGAATTCAAAATGGATTCGAAGAAAAATATTCCTTTTACAAAAGATTTCTCAGAACCCATTTGGAATTCTCGATAAAAACGTGAATCACACTGGGTGATTTTGTCCAAGAGATGAGTTAAAATGTATTGATTTAAAGATGCAATGTTGCAGCTTATATGTTTTAATAATTTGCGGATTTGGATGACCACAGAAGGTTCGCCCTTACTTAGAGATTCGAATTCGATGCAGAAACGTAAGAGTGAAGCCCGAAATCCATTGTCTAGAAATATCGTTAGCTTCGGTTAGATTTGATAGATAATCTAGAAAAACAAGTCCATCAAAATATACAATTTCTGCTCAGATTAAACAGGGTTTACATTCAGATTCCAGAGGATCCTCATGTTTCAGATAAATTTATGTAAAATTCAGGCTACAAACTTTATTAGAACAAAATTTACAAACGTTTACGAGTACAATTTTCAGTGTTGAGCATATTTAACTATTGAACATTTTTTGCTT
>JANTFA010150473.1:0-11241 GCA_026413405.1 Phytosciara flavipes | reverse complement strand
TATCAAATGAAACAATCGGAACTGAGAGGAGGTGTAGAAAAAATGGACACTGGTCTTGAAAAGCTGAAAGAGGCATCTGTCCAAGTTGAAATATTGAAAAAAGACCTGGCGGTCATGGAATTAGATTTGGCTGAAGCATCGCAAAAGGCTGAAAGTGTACTGTTGGAAGTAACTGAGAAGGCAATGCAAGCAGAAGTTTTTAAAAATCAAGAAAAATCAAGTTCAAATCGTCAAAGAGAAGGCAGAGACATTAGTAGCGAAAATTGCCGAAGAAAAAGAGACAGTAGAGTGTGTGTTGTTTGTATTGAGGCTATTTCGTTCCAAGTAATGAGAAACTGGACATCGCATTGCAAATTGTATGGTTACGAGTCGGAGAAAAACTGGGTAGGACACCGAGTCTATTTAGAATTGGCTTTAGTTTGACTAGATGAAACGAGTAACAAAAAGACAATTTACAATTTCCACAGAACTACAAATAATATTCAGCAATGTACATTTTTAAACGAAAACGACCCCCTCTTGTAATTAAAACACCGTAAGTTTTATGGGATTTGGTTTTTGTGAAATAAAAGCGACGACTTCATTTCATTTTAATGCATGCATTAGCAACTCATATAATACACTTCCACCTGCATTTTATAACAAAATTTAAATGACATGCTGTAAATAAGTTTGCATCTCATATTCACACACTATTTGCATCACACAGACACACAGTAATTGCAGAAACATGATAAAGCTGAGCTTTATGTCGCTTCATTTCACATGTTATTATGTTCGTTACGATAGATATAGTTGCGATCGTTTCATTTCCCAACTTATGTTAAGTTAATGCAAACGGATTGCCATTTCCAGTTATTTCTTTCCAAAGTTATATCCGGGAATTGCGTTAGGGTTTTCACTTCATCTATGATGCAAAAACAGCTGAACATCAAGTACGTCGATAATAATAATTAAAGTTTGTGTTGGATGTATGGAATGATGACGGTGTACGTTATGAGAGAAATAAACGGATTGTTCAGATTTAATGTTGGGATAATTTAACAGTAGCGGTTCTTGTGTCAAAGGTCTTCGGTTTATCTGTTATCAAAGTATGAATTAGCCATTGCCTCATTGATTCAGTTTCAGTAGTCACAGCAACACAACAACAAATTCAACTTGAACCAATCAGCAATATACACAACCCAACAAAATACTTTTCTACAATCCTTTTCAGTGAGTTGGTTCACGGTTCATTTAAAATGGACCGTATCAAAAGCGATGCATGTAACATCATCATAATGTTCATTCCACAAATGACGACACGCTGCTTTCCTGAATTTTCCCCCCTGGGTCACACAAATTGCGTTAAAATTAACTCACACATTTCTTAGAACGGTCACGTTTTCCTGTACATTCCCACTACACTACTTATGTGACATGACGTCGTTTGTTTACGGCCTCGTAATAACTCGATATCAACGGTGTAAATACACACACACACATTATCAGATCGACGATACATTTCAGAATGATTGAAAAATCATTTTCTCTGAAACAATTCCAGAAAGTACTAGATTACAGTGATTAAAGAATATGTTCATTTCAACAGAAGTAATAGATTTGCTTCAATCCATTGATCATGATTAAATATTGATGCAAATCTAGTACTTCATTATTGTTGTGTATTCACAAATTCTGCTATGTAAGGAATGTACATTACATTAGATCCAGGTAAGTTATGTGTCTGTATGGGAAGCGTAATCGTATGCAGCATTATAGAGAAACTGTTGAAATTCGATTATTACTATCTAAGGTTTTCCGTTACCTATATTCTTGTCGTCGATGGTAGATCAAATTGTTAGAAGAACCATCGGAGCACTGTTTGAAGTTTTAACTAAATTTAGAGCATTATAAAAACGACAATCACACTGCCGATAATCTTCAGTGCTTAACACAAAATCTTTTACTTCATTAGTTTCAATAGAAAACTAGCCACGCCCGCCCCTTGTTTTCAGTACGAAAAATTGGTTGTTTCATGCGTACGTGCGTGCAATAATGCCGGTTATTTCAGTTGAATGTGGGCTCGAAAAAATAAGACAGGCTTCTGTTGTGTAGGTTGCGAAGGGAGGAAGATAAAATATGTGCACGTCATAATTATTGCCCGACATCCCACTGTGAATTTGTTCTCACGGAATGAATATTCATCCGACCTTTTACTCTGTATAATTCCAAGTTTTCAGGATAAATAAATTTTAAATATTCCATTCGAATAAGCAAGACTTATCAAGACTTTAATATTTCATGTGTGCTATAATTCGCCATATCACTGTAAAATAATCATCACGTTACATTTAATACCTTTCGTTTCCCAACGCAAAAAACAACAACAACATCGACTACCTCAATTTCTTTAACATTTAGAAATTATTTAAATGAAATTTTGGGCAACGAAATAACATTCAGACTTTCAGAAACATTACATCGCATTTCCTCCAGCTCCGAATGGAAAATGAAAAAGAAAGAAAGAATTATCACTAGAACCTTGAAACAGATCTTATCACAAACCCCACTTAATAAATTATTGCTGCCTCGCACGTTTTATGGCATTTCCAGAAATGTATGTTTACGCACACGACTTTCAAATAAGAAAAGCGAACAGTCAAACGAAACGCGTCACACGAATAAAACGAAGAGAAAAGAAACGTTTCTTATAATGAATGAATAAGAAGCCGGTTACAATACACACACAATAACAAAAAGATTGAAACATAGTCGAACAATCAAATGTATTTTAAGGATAATTTAACCGAACAACGGGCTGAAAAAATGTCATTGACGATGTTTTTTTGTTCCTTTATGCGGGGAACAAAATCTTTCACGTGCTACCCAGGGCACATGAATTATCTGATGTTACCTAACATAGCATCCACATAATAGGACTATACATCGGTTGAAATTTAGCCAACAATTTCACTTTTGTGTTCAAAAAAATTTTACCTACCGAAATTGATTTGCATCATAACACCAGAGCGACAATCTCTTCATTTTATTTCCATGTGAAAATCGAGAAAATATATTTCCACTTTCGAATTTATAGGAAAACATTCGTAAAATAGGTTTAGAGGTTTTCATCGGAATTTCCGGTATATCGCAACGAAAACCTTGTTATTATTGTGACGCTTCAGCTATAGTCAATGGATACTATTCAAGACTTAGCCACTTCAAAGGACTTGTCGAATTCTTAAAAAACCATTCGACCAATCATCTAAAAGAATTCTCGTCAACACTTTCGTTAACATATGAGGGGAATCTTCTGCGACATGTTATGCAGACCGTCACTGTTATAATATAAGGCAAACACCAGCTGGCTTGGTGCCTTCGTAATTTTCAATTTCAGCAAATTTGCGCTGGATTCTAAACTCACTGTAGATCACAGAATTTCTTTTTCACCATTGATTATTGGTCATGTTAGTAAGTGTCAGTCACCAGAGCCATTTTCACCCGAAATTCGATCCAGAAATGGCTCGAGTATACTTTCCTCTAATCGCTTTACGTGTCATTCCATCCTGGGTACAATTATAACCAAACCGAAGTGACATGCTGGAGTTCCGCCACCAATTATATTCCAACAGCCGAATGGGCTGGTTGTTGATCAAATGAACAGTCGACTGAATATATCAACTTCGACAGTACGGATCGAAAGACATTGATTTCGACGGGTCTGTTGCAACCGAAGGAAGAATGAATTCAGGTTGGGTTAGGGAAAAAGTCTGGAAATTTAAATCACGAAAATGTTGCGGTACATTCTAAAAGAAGACGAAGACAATATTGCGGAAAAGCGATGGTGTAAATTAACATTTAAACCTGAGCATGATAACGACGAGGAAAACGTCATAGAGAATATGTTCCATGTTGATTGATTTGTTGTGTATTTCACGATAATAAATATTTTGGAAATGTTCAATAAATTCAAATTTGAGCATAGTGCTTCAAATGCATTTTATAGATTTGTTGCAATAAAATGTGAATGCAAAATGTGAATGGATTTTTTTTTGATGCTCCGAAACACAATGCAACACTAAATTGTAAATGTAAACAAATTCACAATTTCGAGCATTTAAATTTATTCTGTTCGAAATCCAGGTCTCATACCCGAAAATGACAGGATTGATTTGCAAAAAGAAGGATCGCTGTTCGTCAGACGGTAGAATTCTTCGTATTCAATAAGAGGCGTTCTATAGTTTTCGGTAATTTTCGGCACCCCCATATCCCCTCGTCCAATTCCGTTCAAACATGGCGTGCCAGAACCCCCTCACCCTTAGGATGGACATCATTCTTCCTAATATGCAGTTCACAAATACCATTTCTCATCACGCCATAGCATTGTAAACGTTATGGGTCGAAAAACGGACATCGGTTTTCTTTATCGTCTAATATTTTATAATTAATCCGGAACAATTTAAACTTTGAAGTGCTTGATTCAGCATTTTGCTTATTTGTTTGTATGAAAGTGTAGTATTTGTGGGTTAATGAATGGGGTCGAATCAGATAAAAGTTTTTAGACTACTTATGCCGGCTGTAGGGTAGGAATTTGAAGAAGAAAAAAGATTTGAAGCCAATACGTATCACGTTTTATTAGTAAAATTAATTAATTTTTACTCTAGTGGATAAGTTCGTGCCTACTTTTATGGACGACTATGTCATCAGTTCCATTGATAGAAATGACAAGAATATGAACATAATAGTCAAAAACTAATGAGGATGTAGTACGTTATTTATCGAATAGGACAGATGATGGAAATGATAGTTTTCGTGTGAAGTTTTCCGATCCGAGGCGGAGCCGACCGAGGTCGGTAAACACATGAGCGTCCATTTACGCTAAAAAATCGTAAAAATGAGTGACATTTTTTTGGCCAAGACATTTTTCAAATGGACTTTTAATCGTGAAGCCATGATGGGGTGTTTACGGCCAAACGAAGAAAAATGCTGTAGACAACAAGATCTACATTTATGTTCGTTTCGCTAAAAATGCCCCATCATGGCTTCACGATTGAAAGTCGATTTTGAAAATGTCTTGGCTAACAAAAAATCACTCAGTTTTATGATAGGATGAATGTACAATTGATCAGAGTTTTGCCTCCGATTTTCAGAGTGAAAGAATTTTTGTGCTTTTTAATGATCATTCACTAAAACAAGTTAACAAAGAATCGCTGTGAAAATTGGTTTGTTTCATCGAGAAGAACGAGCAACGATTGACTGCATTGAACGACTGAACTACATCAATATTTGGACAATGAAAAATAAAACGCTTAATCCCTAAACTAAACAATCCAAACCTTTCATGAAGCTAAAAACATCATTTTCCAATATTTTTCTATTCAAAATGCAATTAAAATGCAGTGGGGATAGCGCATAAAATATACATTCATCAATGCGTCCCATGCACAAAGAGAACATTTTATAACCGTGCGGACGGATATAGAAAAATTGCTTCATCGTTTCTGTTGTGAATTCAAATTGGAATTTCGGATTTTTCCTTGGATTTTTCGCTTATTTCAAGAACAAATTTAATTGATTAACGAATCAAAATCACGATCGTTGGAGGAGCAAAACGAAACCATATTAGGTTTACCGAATTCTCAGCAGAAAATTCCTTAACAAATTGAAATTTTTCTAGAACCACCATTCAACCATTCATTTTCAGTCTGTCAAAAGAAACTGTAGAGGAGGCAGTGAGCCTTTTGAAAACTAATTTCCAAACGGTGAAAGTTCAAGCCATATAGTTCAATTTGAAGAAATATGTTTGAGGTTGCACGTAAATTACGCAATGCCAAGCCTTAAAAATGTTATAATTAAAAAATGTCGCAAGCTCCAACATCGAGCTGTTTCTGAATGGTTTGAATAACCTATATGCTACACCCACTCTTTAGATCCGTGCCACACAAAACGAGTTCTGTACGAACACACCATAAATATTCAATTTTCCATACGATTCTACCGATAAAATGTCAAACAAATATTGGCAAATCGCTGAATGTTTGAAATATTGGCAATACTTAATGTGTGTTCGACAATATATGGCACGGCCATTAATAGCAGATTACTATACCAGGGACGTAATTTGATATCTCGTATCCAGATGGTGCCTTTACTCACCGTGATATGAAATATCAAATTATTTCCTGTGTGTAGAATGCTGTCTTACTTTACGAGCGAGGTAAAGGTTTTTCACTTGTGAAGGAATGATCCCATTTCCTTCCTAGTAAAGTAAAAATTTATACAAACTACTCTAAGCTCCTGGACGTATGAGTTTTGACAATAACGTCTGTAAGATTTAGTGTTACATAAAGTTATGTACAGCTGAAACCAATGGGCCGTTCATAATGATGTCACATCATCTTAGTCAAAATGGATCCAAATTTGTCCATCAACACAAAGGCAAGTGATTTTTGATTACGCGTACCTAATATGTGTGCGCCCACTCACAAACACATCCTTAAGCTGCCCAACTAAACTATGAGTTGCTGTGCTATACGCGACTGTGGAATTTAATTTTTCAGAATAACCGGTGACACAATTGTCTTTCGTACTGTTTCGTACATTTTTTATATGTTAATTCCGCTTGATTTATTGACCTAATTTCCATTTTCAAATCATTTGTATATGGGAAAGCTTTAACAATGTGAATTTTGCTTGCGAAAGCGGCCAGCTTTTGTTCAGTTAATTTGGTAAAACAAAAACATAGACGACATTTTCTTTGCCAATTTATCAGAACCGCTTTCAGTGTTGAATCTGTTTTATTCGTAATTCGTACCCCAGTTTTGGGTTCAAAAACATTTTTCACTGAAATTTAAAGAAAAAAAAACTTTTTTCCATAAATAAATAAATGAAAAAGAAAACTATGGAGCTTTGCATTGCATGGAAAACGGAAATCCAGCAAAATCTCAATATTCCACACAATTAAAGTGTCAAAATAATGCGAGACTTTCTGTAAAATTAATTTCTATTAAACAAGAGAAAAACTACGAATGTACGTACAAGCTAGCATAAATTGAATTTGTAATTAGTTCATGAACACTTCACATCTTGATGGAAACCTACGCGAGTGGGTGTAATGCATCAAACGGGAAAGATTGAACAAAATTTTCCATACACGCACCGAATTTTGAAAACCAACACTTTTTCTGATCTGTGATTTACTGATTTTTCTATGAATTTTGCATGCACTTTCATTATGGAGAAATCATAAACTCAAACACAACACAGGAACAGAAAATGTGTCGATTTTCAAAATTCCACCACTGTACATGATACTAAATTGAAAAGTGTGCTTAAGACTGTTCTAATAGCTTCGCAAAATTATTATAAAATGTTATTGAATTTCGCTTCCGAAAGGAACATGTTATTATCGATCAGCATCAAAATATCGTTAATTGAAGCGTCGTCGAGTGCATTTTTGATGCATTTGGTGCATTTTTTGAATGAGAAAATCAACAACTAGAAAATTGTCGTTGAAACTTTTGTCTTGTTGAAGTCGTCCTGTCATGGTGAAATTTCTGCGAAAAGGTAATATTTCGAGCGTAAATTCAGTTTTTAGTCACCCATCAACGACATTGTAATCTCAATTCAGAATGGAAGAAAATGGCTTTTCTCTCAACTCGGTGACGAAAAATGAGGAACTTTCTTTGCCTTTTGTAAGAACAAAAGTGAATGCAACTTAGCGACGAAATGGTTCTAATGCAACTCAGCATCACAATATGCACACTTAAGATGCCTCTGTTGCAGATTTCTTTGCTGCATGAAAACAAAACAAATTTACTGGCTTTGCGCTAACATAGCGACGGCCCAATTCAAATTTTTCTTTTGTATTCGAACCAAGTTTGACTCCACTCGTTGTAAATGTTCTTTTGTTTGTACATGTCCAACATGAGCAGTAATTAAATTGGATGCGATGCAAATTCCTTCGCGTTTGTGTAAAAGCTCAACTTGACGAAATTTATTTTATTTTTGTCAAGTTGATCTTTCACACAAACCTAGCGTGATGCGAATCACTTGTGGTCTAATATAATTACTGCTGTAGATATGAGAACAGAATGCTCGTGACCAATATATGTGGTAACATAATTTTACTTTTTAGCCTTCAACATACTGTTGACTGAATTACGGATTGCAACGACGTTTTAAAAACACGATGAAATAGTTGAGTTCTAAGCAGAAAGGTGTGGAAATTAACTAAAGCTAATAGCAGAATTAGAATTACCAAGCTATGGAAATTGATTTGAGCTTGTGGAATCCCAAAATACAGGAGGAAGTGAAACCTTAATAAAACGGAATGTTTAAAATGAAGTTTCGCGTTATGCTTCCGTTTTGTCCTCGTCTCCACAGCTCTTTTATTTATGAATTTAACCATAAACCAAAACGGAGGTAAAAATGAGAACTTTTTCACATTTACTCTGACCGAGGTAGTTGAAAAGTTACTTGGCAAACCGCGAAGCAGTTGTACAGAACGTTAGAGACCAGAGCATTTTCTGTTTGACTTATTAAATTACTGTCTTCCATTTATTCTTCCAATGATGACATTCTTTTACGAATAACATTATTCGTGTGTCTCAAGCCGTGTGTCTCAAGCCACTATTATGTCCATTAGATATCTAACTATCTGGCCGGTGTAAGTTTTTTTGTCTGGTTGTGAAAGGCATTTCCTTTTTTTCCACAAACAATATGCTTTCTAATCATAATTTCATAAATTTCAAGGTATGCAAATTAGTGCATACAAAGAGCTGTTTTTCGTAGCTTTTTGTTCTGCGGTTTCCTTTCATTTTGCTGCTTGCGAAACAGTCACTTCAGAATTAATGTTTTTCAATGCAGCAAAACTTTTTTTCTTCAGGGAATTGATTTATTACCGGGAACGAAGATACGGAAGTTAGATTAGTACATTCTTCGAATTCCACCGATGCAAAAAATAGAAATTTATACAACCGAGGGATGATGAAAATACTTTTTTTCGAGGTCGCAGGCCGAATGTGACAATACATATCACCAAGTTGCACTCGACGTTTTTCTTTTTCAAGAGATTAGGCAACGGAATCATTTCATTCCATCAAATCTTTGCAGCTGCAAATATCTCGACTTCGTCTCTCATTTTTGGCATACTATTATAACACAACTTTGTTCCCAACGTATGCTGAATGGTTCACGTTACAAAAATACTGCTTCCATGACCATGGTCGTGATAAATTTGGAAGGCTCAGAAGGTTAAGCTGATTACAAAGTTGATTGGGCGCACTAGAAACTTGAATCTCAGCTTTTAAGCACAAATATATGACTTGTTGACAGGGATCAGCAAAGCAGACATGAGCTTGGTCTAGATATTGATCATTGTGTCAGACACTTCTAATTTGAGAAAGTGGTAAATTATCTCTTAATTTAGCAGAAATGTTTTTACTTCTTGGGTGAAACTGTGCATCCATTTTGTATTTATCTCTACTTCAAATTAATTTCATTTTAGCCTGACTCTCAGGCGGGTGGGCACTCAAAAAAAGAGCCTAGTCGCTATATCATATCTCTGGTTTCAGCCAAATGAAAATCATTCGGCCGAAATAAATTAATGTGCAATCCACAGTGTGTTCGAAGCATTAATGTTCTCCATATGACTTTCCCACAGAAACACAATAGTGTAAATTGTACATGTACAGAAAACTCATATATGACGAACATTATTACCTCGAGTGTATAGAACACCAAAACCTTACTTGCCGAAAACAATTTAATTCCAAGTGCAGTGAAAATCACCATCCCATATCGTGTACAACAACCGTCTATAAATGTGCTAATTTTGGTGTAGGTTATGGTGCAACTTTTGCGAAAACGGGAAGATTAAAATTGTCCTCAAAAGACAACAACCGCATAGGAGCATCCATTCAGGTACGAGAGCGCACATAAAACGTATTTTATATGGGCTACCTAATGTATCGAAACCGGATAATACTCATCGTAATTTCGAAGCTTTACTTCGACCTTTAAAGTTACAAGTCAATCAATATACATAATGTCTACGACTGAACATTAACTGAACATCATCGTTATACGGTCGTACGTTGGACTATAAATATATTTGAAAAAATGTGTCCAACACACAACTGTATCGACTGTAATGTCTCTGTTTCGTTGTTCAATATCGAAACGTTTCAGATACTAAGTGGCACTGTTTTGTTTTTAAGTAGATCCTACATCTTCTTAGACCCACACATTCTGACAGTTCAAGTGAAAGTTTTTTGCCACAGATTCATAAAGGCTAGGGAGTTACTTCGAAAGGCGCAAAATTTAAAACAAAATTGAACTAATAGGTGAGTCTGTACATATTCGGTTCATTTCGTCTTACTTCTGCAAACGATAAGATTATGTGTCGTCAAAATATTTCATTCATTTTAAGGCTAAGTAGGATTGCAAGTAGCTCGATCTGGTCACACAGTCGATCCACACTGTTAAAAATACAATTTTCTAGCAAACTGTTGGGTACAGTTGAAAAGCAATTGGAATAGGCATTAGGAAAATAGTTTCACCTTCAAAAATGTTCGAAAATCGAGGTATATGAATTCTGCTGCCCATTTGCTGTGAGATTCATTTTTTGCATCTTCAAAAATATTTTCTAGTCAATAAGGCGAATGACTCTGCACGATCATTTTCTCAACCAACTAGCCTAATGACAAACTAAATTTTTTTTTCTTGAATTTCTGATCTGTTTCAAATTTCACGCCGTTTTAAAGTAACATCTAGTCTGTGACAAGAATTGTCAACGCAGAAATGTTCCCAAAATCACACTATTTGAGAGCTGTCAAATGTGTGGGTTGAAAAGAGTTGGAAATAGTGGGATGGAAATAGTGCTCATCCGTTAAAATCCTTATCTGTACATTAAATTACTTAGCACATCGCATGGCAGCATTTGGCAATCGATAAAATGCCTAAAAACATGGAACGGTGTAGCAAACAAGAAGACTCGCAAAATATGATTGTCATTTAATAATAATAATAAAAAAGGGAAAATAATTTCATTGCGAACATAAACCTTTTTATTACACACCTCTCGGAACACATTCTTCCCAAAATAAATAAATTGATTCACATTTTTTTAATATAAATATGAAAAGCCGTAAACAAACTTGGATGTAGAAGAGAAACATAAGGGGGACCCGTACGCGTGGAGCACGGCAGGTGCTCCATAGAACTGCTCTGCAATGTTATCTTTAAATCATTTTATTT
>JANTFA010150451.1:0-11243 GCA_026413405.1 Phytosciara flavipes | reverse complement strand
TTTATAAATATAACGTTAATATCCTTGGTATATATAATTTGGGTCTTCGATAGACAAATTATCGCCGCTCCAAATATGTAGCTTTAGTTTCCGAAAATATTACAGCAATTAATTAACTCAGACAGTTTCAATTTGAATTCGTCGTATACGGTCTTTACCTTCATTTTTATGTAACAAGCCAGTTGTGGCACGAGTTGAGCGCGGTGCGATTTAAATGATAAAATGAATCAAAGAATGATTCGAGTTTGGGGATTTCTTTTAAATTGAAGCTATTAAATGTAAAAGACCCAAGCTAAGCAAATTCTCTGAAAGGTTCTGATTGAAGTTTCTTTGCAGATTAGACTACCCTAAATAGCCTCAACTCCGGATGGTTTCCGCGATCCAATCGAAATGTGATGTATGGAAGGTGCCATCCATTTTTGATAATGAACAAATCGTCCAAACATCACTTTGTTCAAAAACTTGAAATTTAGGAGTAATTCCACGTAGAATGTGTGTTGCTTGTATTGAGGCTATTTAGGCTATCCTATTGAATTCTAATAAGCGAAGCCTTGATTTCCATCTACTGTCCAAATCAAAATGACTAGTCTAAACATAACACTGTCACATAACTCGAAATCATAAAATAATAAACAAAGGTTCAATACAGTACTCACTGGTCTATATCTTGGCATTGACGATCACACACGACGCACTTGCACTCTAGTCCTTCTTCGTCTTCGGTGTCTTGTTCTTTATCGGTGTTGTCCTGCTTACTATTTTCTAGATCATTCGATGTAAAATCCTCTTCGTTGGTGCCACTATGTTGAGACCCTGCAATTGTATTTGCATTTGAATTTGTTAAAAATTGTCAGACGAAAAATTATGTCTAAAATATGCGGAAATTATGTTACACAGAATTCATATCAGCTGTTCTCGACTACAACGACGGTAAATATGAACGATGAGGTCTACGTGATGTCTTTTATAGGTAAGATTTCTACAAAATGTTTGTTTAAACCAGCGATGTAAAAGATTTAGGGTCAAACAAAGAAAGTAACAAATTGAGATGTTATTCTCCTGCTTGTCGTTTGAATCAGACATCATACAGCAGGGTGTTGGCTAACTTTTCATAATAGAAATGGAATGGTTAGGAATTATCAACGAAAATGACCAAGGTTTTTCTATTATTTTGCTAGTTATTTTGCAAAGGTACAATTCAGCTTAATATTAAAACATGAAAATGAAACCAGTAATTTCTCATCCGTTGAATGGAAAATATCTCGTTGAATTATGCCCACCAATAAAACGACCGTTGATTACATTTTATGATTCTATTTTGATTAGCCGTTAGCCGGAAGGTATAAATAAATGAATATGTATGACTCGTTTCTACATCTGTTTTTGCACCGAAAGTGCGGTGTCTTATATCAATCCGACAGAGAGTTTAAAAAAAAAACGTAATAAAAATCACATTGCAATCACTCTGGGCGAAATACAAAATCATTTCATTAAAGGTGATCGCGCGAAAAATAATTAGAGGTGGTGTGGTGGCAGTGGGTATGCTCATATTTCACTTTCATTGGTTGGTCTATGGTTTTGAATATATGGGTGATTCCATGCTGCTGAGACGAAGTTTTTTAAATTTGAGAAAATTATTCGTTGAAGGTCAGAACTATTTCTTTTCAACTGGACTATAAAGTCTACAGGATCTCTTTAGACAAAAATACTGAATTCATTGCTCGGCAGTTCATGAAGTCATACAAAAAAGATTAAACTTCACTTTAGTTACACATTTTATGAAAAAATTAGATCGATTTCTCAGTGCTGTCAATAGATTTAAATCATCTAGATGTAGACAACTTGACAAAAATGAATTTTTTGAAGTCATACGTGTGTTGTATCGCTTAATCAGGAGTTCTTAAGAAGAGGTCACACTGAACGATGCCATTATGACCTCGAAGTACGTCTTGATAAAGCGGTGCGGTATTCCTTTGAAATTAGTTTAATTAATTCCGTCGTGATCAGAAGAATAACGCCCTCATCGGACTTGCGTCACCTCTTCGAAGGCAAGAAAAGGAAAAAAGCTTGTGAACAAGCCCTATTGACAAATAGTCAATTGAAGTGAGAATGTTTAGTGAATTGTAAGGAAATGAAGGCATTTAGTGCATTTTGTAAAACAGTTTTTCATATAAGGCGATTAGTTTCGTTCAAGCTGAAAGGAAACTCACAGTTGTGTACGCATTACGAAGGTATAAATTAGGCGAAAATAATTCAAACTTCATTCGTCTAGCATTTTACTAAAAAGATAAATTGTCATGAGCACCAAGACATGGCATGGACTGTTGATGGAATCGCCCATATTATGCACTTCGTGATAATATGAAAATCATTATTTTCCGATTCGACAATACGAATACCATTAGCCATAATGAACATTTTTCAAGTATAATCAAAAGTTAAAATAAAATGAAATAATCAATTATTTATTTGATAATAAAAGTGGATTATTTAAAATGATTCAATCGTTACCGGGGTATTGGAACAAGGTTGATAATATTTCAATTTCGATTATACTTTTCTGACTGAAATGAATATGCTTCTTTCCTTCTTCCATTGGCTACAATTATGTATGCCATGCCTAAAGAATTATTTAATTTAATATTAAGATTAAGAGTTGATAGCGCGCGAATATAAAAAAGTATAAACTTTTGTGGCCGCTTACATATTGTTTGGTAACTGAAAAACTCGCTGAACTCAGATCTGTGTTTAATGTTTTTTAATGATAAAATTTGCTTGTTTGTTTGGGAAACAACTTTTTATTTTGATAAATCGCCATCAATTATTATTATTAAAAAAAGTTAAGTGATTAAAATTCACACTTTTAGCGCTTTTTAAAAGGAAAGTACCTACTTTATAGGATATGGATATTATGACCTAAAAGTGGTCGTGATTGATGACAATTTAATTCAATAATTTTTTCCCTTAGCAATCAAAATTAATTTTCTCACAATAAGTCGTTGAATTAAGCGATTAAATTGGCCATAATTATCAAGCGAAAAACCAATAAAAACAACACTCGGCTGCAGGTTTAAATTTAAATTGTTATGACGTCAAATGCGTACAAGGATGTTTGAGGGGGCCAACACTCATATCAAGACTTATTGAGAATAAAATTACGTTGTTGACGTGGTCTTATTTACAATGTACTATACACGATCTTCGTGGAAATGGAGTCATTGATTTGCCATTACATTCTGGGGAAATACATCCACGTGGTAACGAAAAAATGGCCCTGTTTAAGCGACTTTTTTGTGTGTGGATTATTTGGGATTATTATGTGATTTTGGAGTGGAGTTCGTAAAGTTCAATAAAAGTTGCTCGGATTGATTTTGTTAACGGTCACTACAAGGGCACAGAAATTTGTGAAAGACTATGGATGAAAGTCGATCAGAATATTATCTCCGTTGGTCCATTTACGGAATTCGTCCAAAGTCTACTCAGATCATTTCTTTACATTTCATAAACGGATATTATCATCTGTAAATGACAACTACAATCAATGGTACAATGAATGTCATCACAAATGAGGTAAGAGTTGTTATCCCTCTAGAACGATAGTCTCGCCCTGATGTATCTAGGGTAATACTGTTTACCTCACTGTACTGTTCTCTCAGTACGTTTGCGTCTCTCTTCAAAATGTCAAATGTCTATTTTGAAGATTTCGATTTTGTAACACAAATTCGCCTCGGTACACAGCTTTCAAATCATAAAAATTAACATTTTAGACAGCGATGCTCAATCTACTTTTGTATCAAATACTCAGTTTAGTCGGCTGAGTTGGAAAATCTTTAATCCTGCACCGAAATACAGGAACACTGATTTTCCTGCATCTTACCCTCCAGTGGGCTTGTTGGGTCTGACAGTCTCACCGGAAATTTAGACACTACTCGTACCATTCGAATGCGAGATGTGAATATGATGTATGACGTGAGCCCTACGCTGCGATAGGGTAATATTATGGTTAGATAATACTGTCAAGTGGTTACTTCCGACTAAGAAATCTATATGGTGTATGAATCCATTGCTCTACCAACTGAGCTACCTGAGCCTAATACTTCAAACAACATGAGAAAGATCAGAACAGGAACAGGGTCAGAACAGATCGTCCTTAGATTGAAGTGATTGAATGTGATTCTTGTCTGGAATTTCAGATCAGACGATTCAAATTTTTAGATTTCCAATGGATCTGTTTCATGTTTTCAATGAGTTCAGGTCTACAGCAGAAGTTTGGAATCTTGAAAAATAAAGACAAAATAATTTGTTTCGAGCTGCAGGATAGTGCTACAAGTTCTAGCGCTAATTATTATGATTAATAGAAACAACGAGAAATGGTTCGCCAATTCTCAACAAATATTACCACCGTGACTCATTGCACTAGTTCACACGAATTATATTTTTAGTTCCGACCCTTCTTTAGTTCATGGAATTGATTTTCTGTTAGTAAATTTGTAGAAAAAAAACGAATGCAAAGGCCGGGCTTCATCTTGATAATGAAAGGCGACCAAACTGTACTTTAAATTTCTTATGACGCCCTAGAAACGTAAATCAATTTTCAAATGAAACTTCTATCAGAACATTATATAGAAAGCTTTGTCGGATCTCTGAAATGGATCAAGTTCAAGAGACGTTCAACAAACGGAAAACCAAAACCAAGAACGAAAAAAACTTTCAAGAGGAAAGCTAACACTCAATACCATTTATTGGCAAAATATCAAATTGTAGGCGTTTAAAAAACAATTAGCCGCGACCGAAAATGATTAATTACAGTCGGTAGGTGTGTTCCTGATCGGTTTGATCTAATTTGAATAAAATATTAACTCGAAAATCATGTTACAAAGAACATTAAGACTGCTAAGCGTACATTTGTTAAGTTGTTTACGATTCGTTTTTTTTCTTCGTTCGTATTCTCTCTTTTCATTCACTTTACATTTTGAAAAAAAAATGTATTTCTTTAAGTTCAACGAGTGGTTACAATATTAACAACGAAAAATTGTAATTTCGTTTTTGTTGAGCATTAATAGCTGTCCACGACGTTTGCAAGGTTCATATAAATTGAAAAAAGGTGGCTTATTGATGATGATAAATAGACGTTAGTCGACACACCGAAACGTTTATGAAATATCAATTTACTCTGGGTGTTCGTTAAAGGCAAAGAAATTTTTTTTTCCTTCGATTTCAAATTGAAAAAGTTTAGCAACAGAAGAAAAAAAAACAATTTTTTGATTCCGCTGATTGATATCGACGTTAGATGGAGTACATTTTTGTAAATGAAAATTAGTAACAAGGATACTTGCAGCAAATTAAACGACACGACCGTTCAACAGAGATTATGAACGATAGTCCGTATTGCACAATATCATTAAAACTGAACGGATTTTGCCCGAGGTCAATCTAATTAACCGAGGAAAAAAACAATTGTCACAATGATTAATTGAGTGGATAGGATTAAAGATTGTTAAAAGTGAAAAATCGTGCTGTTGAACTAGAATTACCTCAATACTTGAACTTCACACAAAACCAAATCAAAAAATTCTTCAACTCAAACTTCACAAATTATGAACAAACAAACGAGGATCTTCTTTACGGAACATCCGTACCCTTCTTCTACTATCAAACTATTGCCGGTATTCTCGTCAACTATCATCGCATTAAGGTAAATTCGGATTCCATATTCAAATAAATAATTACGATTTACCATACTACCCCACCACCACCACCACCTTCACATACGGACACAATATGTGTGTGGACTTTTCAAATATATTTAAATAAAACGTCTCCCATACACACACACCAATCGCCACTCATAATAATATTGCACCCAGTTATAATGAGGGTGAAAGAGCATACACATTACACATACCTCATACATGAATGAAAAACCTCTAGGTAATACGGTTGTCGTGGTCAATGATTTTGAATGAATAAAGAAGAAGAAAAAAAATTTGAAAAACAAAACCATCAACGTGAATATATCGAGTCATATAGCACCTTAAAATAGTAATTTCACAGGTGTATGCAGTCATTCTTTGAGTGAATCGAGGGGTTGTTTTCATTCCACTGTGTGCTATCCACATGTGTTACGGTCAATTCGTATGGTGCATTGCTTGCACAGTAAATATTTTATAGATTCCATGCTATCCCATTTGGATTGATCCGGCTGTACGTTACCCCGAGGTCAAAAGGATCAAATCTGACCCAAATTCTTTGAACCGATTCTGACTCGAAAATTTTCGGATCAACCCGATCTGGTAGCGAGCCTTAGTTAGTGCTTGATAGACACTGAAAATTTCAAACATTCGGATGTAGACCTACCGCTAATTTACATTTTACAACCCGTTAGCGTCTCTGAACATTCTAAAGTCCAAGTTGGTTAGAAGAGCTTCAAAGTGCACATTGTAATTGGTGATAAGACCGGTAGTAACATGTGGCTCGGACTCGTGCTGCACAGACTTCCAATTTTCGGTCCAATTCTAGATCCGAATCAAAACAAATGCCGAAGATGATACAAATTTGAGCTAACTCAGCTTTATGGAGAAATGGACATAGTCAGGATCATCCAACTGAGTAGACTACGGTGGCTCAGTCATGTGGAACGGATGGATGGAAATCCTATTTCGAACAAAATATTGAAAACCAAACCGGGAGCGAAGAGGAGTGCAGTCCTTTCAAATTTAAGAACGATCGGAGTCCTTCGTTGGGAATCGTTAGCCGCGGATAGGTCCGGTCGAAGAAGCTATAGTTAGCATGAAGGCCAAGATCCTACATGGGTTGTAGAGCCGGTTAAGTAACTAGATTAGCGTCTCACAATGAATTCACAAAGTTTGTTACTTCTTTTCTCAAACCTAGAGTAAGGTAAGAAAATCTTTTACTTCCATAGTTTGAACATGCAGAGAACTAGTGACAACTAATTGTTAATTTTGATCGTCGTTGTTGATGGCTGCTGTTACTAAAAAGTTTACCACTGCAGTTTTTACGGTCCTACTGTAGATACTCATTAAACAATTAAGAAGAAAAAAACAAGAAGAAAAGAAACATTCAACAGTTCACTGCATTCGACTATCCAACCCTTAGCTGCTTTCTTCTTCAACCATAACATTTCCCACGCACAATTCCATATCGCACATTGTCTCCGTCATTTCGTATAATGAAAACAAAAAAACAGTTCAAAGGAAACCATCCTTGACTTACTCAAATGCATTGCATTAAATTTCTAACGGACTATCCATATGTCGTCAATTTTTGCGCGAGTAATGTCGTGTGTGTGAATGGAAACGCATTGTGGGAAATATTTCCTTTCGGAACAGTTGTTGAGGTGATATATTAGAATTGGAGGACATTGCGTTCAGTTTCGTTTTCATGTTAATTTTGATTATTTTTGTATTTATTTAAAGAATTCATTTGTTAAGTTGCTTGTTTGCATTTTAACATCACTTAATTTCCATAAGTTACTCGTTTGTGACTTCTTATTCGATTGGTTAAGGTTCACACGGGAACGCATGGAATTGAGCATGAGTTACTTAGCTATCATTCATATCATACTCAGTAAAGCACTCTTTAGGCTCGATAGAACTTATAAAAACCATGAAATTTCACAAATTCTCATACGATCTTCTAGAACTCTTCATAAACATCCTTGAACGGGATCGGAAATGACATTTCTTAGAAACAAACTTGACCTGGTGAAATTGGAACCTAAACACTTAACAAAAACTAAAAAGAGCAACATGTTTTGTAGGATGCCTCGCTGTTACGGTGTGTAACTGCGTTATACGGTTAACCATTTTTAACATCCAAAAAAGCAAGGAAATTCTGATCTTTCATAGATAACAGAATTTGTTGCTCAAAAACTTAGATTTTTAAAACGATCAGTCCTCTGATATCGATAACGCCGACAAAGAAGAAGAAGAAGTGGTAAGCTGTGCGACAAACCTAAGTTACTCAGCTGTGTTTGCATACACGTCTAACAATCGGGTTTTTCTTCTGCCATAGTTGGGAATCGAAGTCTCAGCACAGTTCAGTGGAAAGCATACGATTTAACCACTACGCTATTGCGTTGTTGCTTTAAAGTATTGCATTTGTATGAATTTGAGCAAACAAAAACTGAATGATGAAACGTACTGAATCCAAACGAATGATGTTCAGAAGATATTTTCGACTGTATTCAAAACTATAAAGGCAAACCATTTTATAAAAAGAAAGTTGAAAACTGAAGTTTCCATTTGTATGGAATAATGCGTACCAGTAAAATGTGTCAATGATAAAAATACAATCAACGTCCACAATAAACAATGGTCTTTTAGACACTGTTTGACATCTGCTATCGACATGTGTGACAAAAATAAACGAACTCTCCGCCATCGTGCTCTTAAATACAAAAATTCATGTTACTCTAATGAAGTAAGAGATTTGTTATCAAACGCAAATCTAGATTGTAGAAATGCAAGAAATTTTCTTATGGAACTGGGTAATTCAATGAAAAATGCCAATTGTTCTTCAAGAACGGAACGGAACGGAATGAAAAGAATCAAAAGTTAACGAGCTTGTAAGCGATATTTTAGAGTTTAAGTATGTGTAATAGTCTGCTATAGATAGACTAGATAACACTGAACCTTAAACGGAGTAAGGTGTTCACTGTTCCTAGATTCGATATGCAGAGGAAGATACTTGGGCGACACCACCCAAAGTAATACAAATTTGTCGCATCGCTAGGTAAATCAACAACCAAACATTAATTAGGCAAACTTTGACGAATATTTTAACAATGCTGTTGTTACGTGATTGCCAGATCGATGAGTTTAAACAAGAGTTAACTAACAAACGAGTTGAACCGCCGCCGTCGTATAACAACAACTTTATCTTTTTAATCCGATTAACTCATTTCACCGCATACCAACCGTACCAAACATATTTTTTAAATACAATTTTCAAAAGGCTATGCTCTCTCAAGTACATGCGGAGTTTGCATTTTTCAGCTCACCGTAATCTGATACGATTTTTTGAAAAAATTAATTGAGTAGAAAGATTAATCCCCAATTCAAATGAGAAAGGGTGATGTGATTAAAATATTTGCTTAATGTTGGCACAAGTAACGAATAATAATAAAATGGAAAAAAATGAATTTGTTCGATAAGTGAAAACGATGTCAGCATGGTGTGTGTACAGAGTCATGCCATAATAACAACTTGATTGCGCAGCGATTATGCACAAGTTCTGTTTTATTGAAATCATGCGACCATTTGACTTTCGAACCGGAAACCAAATTTATATTTAATATGGACATGTAACTACCCTCTCAATGGGTTCTCCTTTATGCACTGTGCAATGTATGTACCCTACTACACATCCGGCGGTTAGATAATTTTTCAACAATATTTAACCTGCCATTGATTTGGATTGTGTACCGGTCATTTTGTTGAAATCATGATAAACAAAAGAACGATTTATTCGTGCCGCACATATGTGTGGATATAATTTACCGAAACGCATAGAGAACAACATGGAACAATTCCGTTTTTAATTTTGTGGTTTATTTTTTTGAAAGGTCACCCTCTACAACTCCGTCAATGAGATTTTTCCCTTCATACACCTGTTTACTGTTGGATATGATTAGCATTAATTTCAATTTTAACGTCCACTTTATTATGTTTGTATTTATACGTGTCGGCACAGCAGGATATTGGTGAAGATAAATTAATTCGACTTTTAACTTCTTACGAACATGACAAACGCTTTCGCATGACATGATGTCTGAACTTCAGACTCTGAAGTATAGATTTCTCGTAGCAAATTATTTCGTGTGGTTCTAGTTGTGTCAGCATTACACCGTGACTAATGAATCGAAAAACCCGACATAAAAAATCTTTGATTTCTCTACCACGTCATCCCATTATGACAGAGAGAAAAAAAACAGCCCCGATCCATCGCCAGCCCAATAAAACACGTATTAAGTAGCAACATTTTCATTGATGTCTCTATTAAACAATAAACAATTGAATGCTGCTGATGCATCCCTTATTCAATTCTGCTCAATTTATCACACACACATTTCACAGTATCACAAGACTGGAAAAAAACACACCCATCGAAAACGTTATGTCATTGATGTGTGTTTGCCTGTGATGCAATCAATGTAGTACACATGAAGGTACACCATAGTCGAGCGACCAATGCACCAATCACCCCTATTCCGAATAAATATAAAATGTATCTCTCGACACAAAATACAATGGAATTGTGATAAAATTGAAATAATGTTATGTAGCACACACCGTGAAGGGTTGGAAAGTTTAGATTTAAATTAATGGCATATGCGCACAGGATCATGTCAATTTAGGATCATTTTAATCCTTTTATATGCAAACAAAAGTGTGGCCAATTCATTTATAATTTTTTGCTTTTTTGATGTTCCGTGGATGAGCCAACAACAACCCTTACAATTCAACTAGAATTTTTTTCGTATGCACTGCGCTCTACTGCTAATAGCAACCGAATAAAATAGAAATAAATCAAAGTATCAACGAACGGTGTTGGTTTATCAAATTTATTAACCTTTCAACGAGATTCATTGAATTAGCATAGTTTTTTGCATCTGTTACTTCTCTTGATCATTATCACAGAATCTGTTACTTCGTTGCTCTTAACAAATATTTATTTTATAAAAGAGACCATTTGTCGCAGCATCTCGATTATTTTCGTCGCCGGTGTAGTTAACAGATGACAAAACCGTCAGAGTGAGTTCAGCTTAGACCCGAAAACAATCAAAAAAAGAGCGCCGCCGCCGCCGAAATAAAAAATTGATAAGCCGAACTTAGTCGCCGCCGACATTAGCCTCAGCCGATTTTAGTCGCCGCCGACATTTTCATACCGGTTTGTGGATAGATTCGGAATACGTTCAAATCACGTCACGCGAAATTGTATCAAACGCCTCGTAGAAAGCTCGTCAATAAATCCCATCTGGTCAAAATTTCTTTCAAAACATTTCTTCTCACAATTCCACAAAACATAAATTAGAAAATACCGCCATGTATTCTACAAGTATATGTGTGTGAGTATGATTCGTACACGTTATGTACTGTTCTAAATTCAATCACATTAGCCACTTTATGCGCGTGTACAACTTACAATTATTAGTAGATTATTTCATATGGAGTGGGATCCTCGAGCGACAGCGAGAATCCCACTCCATATGAAATATACTG
>JANTFA010150440.1:0-11244 GCA_026413405.1 Phytosciara flavipes | reverse complement strand
TCAGACGTAAAACAGAGTTTAAAATAAACGAATAATGCCGTACGCTGATTTTTATGATATGGGCACATGATGCTGCACAGCGTGTTGTATTGAATGAAAATGATTTTTTATATTTCAAAAAGATCTCGAGAATACAATATCAGAGATTTGGGAGGAACAACGATAAAATGCTGGAAATCTGGTTAAGCCTGCACCTTGGTTATAACAAAACATCCATTTCATGGTTATCTTTTATGTTATAAAATTACAAGCCGTTCATCTTTTTAGTCTTTTCCTTTCCGACGTGATCACATAAATTTGTATTTGAATGGCAAACGAACGCGTCTACAATTAGATTATATGTTTTTCCTCTGTTAGAAAGGAACAATTCGAATTGAAAATATAGGCGTGCCCAGGCCCCGTCATCGGAAGAAAGGAACTTTAGGGAAAAAGCCGGAAAATGATTTTACTCAATTTTGAAGTTACTGCTCAGCAGGGTGTTAAATCGATTTAACTGTAGTCAATGATCGGGTATTAGATTAAAGTGGATGTGGAGTAATTAATCAGTTGGAAAGAAAATGAATCGACTGGGAAGAAAATGAATCGACTGACAAGAAAATGAATCGGTTCAAGAGAAAAATTAATCGGTTGGGAAGAAAAATGAATTGGTTGGGAATGAAATGAACCGGTTGGACGAAAATTTTTTGGCTGCGAAGAAAATGAATCGGTTGGTAAGCAAAGAAATCTGTGAAGAAGCGAATGAATCGGTGGAAAAGGATATGAATCGGTTGGGAAAAAAATGGGAGATTTTAAAATAACTGCTGAACTGGCAATCTATTTATTTATTCAACACTTGCTTGAGATTAAAAAGCCAGACACGCCTTCAGAAAAAGTAAACTCCTACAGGCCCATATCACTACTACCAACGAGATCAAAAATATTCGCGAAAATATTCGTATTATCAATGGTGACCATCCCCGATTTCCAATTTGCTGCAATCATTCAACAATCGAACAAATACACAGATTGACTACGACAATCGAAAGTGCTTTCGAGAACAGCAGTATTCCTAGATGTATATCAAGCCTTCGATAGTGGCACCAAGGTCCAATATTGCCAAGTGCTGGAGTCATACTTTTCTAATTATCATCCAATGCTAGCTGGAAACGCTCTAGCGCCTTTAGTATTTATTCTACACACTGCTGATATCCTCGTAACGAAAAATTCATTGATTGGAACCTTCTTAGATGACACAGCGATCATGACAACAGATCACAATCGGAATCATCCAACAAGCTACAAATCTCCAAGAATAAGATAAATCAGTGAACCACTGATTGGAAAATAAAGCTCAACGAGAGTCTCGACGAGCCATTCCACAGGCAGAATCATCTAAATACCCTAGAACTACATTTGGTGTTTTGGCAAAGAAATGTTGAGAATGAAATGATTCGGCTGGAAAGAAAACGAATCGACTGACAAGAAAATGAATCGGTTGTGAAGAGACTAATTTTCCTTCACATTTATGCACCAAGTCTAATGTCATCTTTCACAAAGTAGCGAATTTCAAAATAGCCTAATACAAACACGTTTTGTACTTTCTTCGCATTATAAGACACTTACTCAATCCAATCTATCTATTTCCATAATTTACAAAACATAAAAACGTAGACACCCTACTGGACATGTACTCATGTGCTCATACATGACATGAAGAGGAAGAATAGAAATTGATTAAGTCTGAATTGGAATGTCCGAGCAATTTCTTCTGAACAACTAAATTACTTTTTGTTATTTAGAGTCTTTTGATCCAGCGAAGAATTGCAAAATTTACAAAAATAATTTTGTTTGGATTGTCATTGTGTTTTGTGAATTACTTTCCGGATGATTAACTGGGGTGGAACTGTCGTAGCAAACGAAGCAAAGACGTGTATTATGAACGAGCCAATTCGGATGGTATCATCAAATTCCGGCGCTGGAAATTAGAAAAAGAAAAAGAACAAAAAAACACTCTTCCAAGTGTTCCAACTAAAAACCCGTCGTGTACTTATGCTGTCTCTTCGATAATATCCATGGCGTTTGTTTAATTAAAAAATTTTGTCTGTAAGCTCCAAATCAACGACACAACAACGAAAAAAAATGTACAAAACTGAAGCGCATAGCTCGTCCTTTGCATAATCATATGCATCCGCCGCAGTACAACGAGAACTTATAGCTGATATAACCGGCGGAAAATAAAAAAAACTTTTCCTTCTAATTTTTGAGTTGAAAAATGTTCAGCATTCAAACTGCATACCAAATCAGTTAATTGAGTTTTTTTCTTCTCTCGGCCGCTTCATGGTATTACTCAGTCTGGTTTTGTTTTAAGGACTTTTTTATTCGGGGTAAGCTTCTCTACAAAATGGTCCATTCGTGTAATGTGCTGGTGGAAATGGTGTACAATGGAACAAGACTCGCACACACACACTGTGCATAGTAAAATATATTTTGCCATTTTAAAATGGATTTTCGTTAATTTTCGTACAATTAGCATAATATTTCATGCAAACTCTCGTGCATTGTATGTGTTATTAACTGCCACCACTCATTTCATTTCACATAAATTTGCGAAAATTAAATTCGATAATTTGTTATAACTCACGTTTTGGACTTTCACATCGCGCATAATTGCATTCATTTTAAAAGTTGTTACCATCCCCCGCTTCCATATTAACAATTATGCGTTGAAATATAAATTTATTTTCGGCCTGGTTATGGTTATCAATTTGGCACACCAACTGCAAAATATATATTTTTGCATTAAACGAGGTATCAATTCATATAGTCTACTCTATATGATGTCTATACCACACATTAGCGAGGAGCGCTGTGCCTCAGTCTCGGATGTAAATTTAAAAGCTGCAAATGTCTATTCCATGTCAATGTCTTCTTAAAGCTCTACACAGAGCTTAAGATATTTCCCTCTGAAGTACATTTTAGTTGAACATCCGTTCTAATTAGGAATAAATTCTAGTTTGCTATTACCTATCATACGAGACGCTAGCAAAATATGTTTGAATACACATTCGTATAATTTACATGATAGCTTACGAGAAACTTTACACCGCATACGTTTTCATTAAGAATTTTCCTCCTCTGGTATAACACCAGGAGTAATTATCAAATTTGCATGTCGTCGCTACTTTCTATTATAATAAGCAGACACGCAAATAATGTTAAATCATCCTTATGATATTCATTTCTTTTCTGTTTTGTTTCAGATATACGTTAGATGATTGGATTAATAACGAAGCCACTTTGAACAGGTGAGATTTTGTGTTGTTTCTTTGTTGAAGAACATTCATACAGATAAAATGTTAACGGAGATGAACGATTATTGTAGATGAAAACAACGGAAATTGAAGATTATGTGATACGTTATCCCCAGCCGCACAAGTCTCAATTATTTTAAGAAACTTTATCCTTTTCGAGAGGGTGTTTGTTCTTTATTTAACTTAGACACATCATACATGTTACACGTTGTTAAATGTATGTTGACTTTGAAGTGCTAGATTTGGATTTAGTTTGTTAAAGTCTAAAAAAACTCAAATGAATCGTGATTGGAAAGAAAAAGTGTCTGTTGTAGTGTCCTTTGCTGTAATACCCTATGGTCACAGACGGTAAAAAATACCAACTGCATTGTTATCTGATCTATTACTTCCTTTGACCGAGGCATTTCGGAATATTATTTTCAAATCTTCTACTTCAATTCTTTGAGCATGGATTTTGCTTTATAAGACCGAACTAGCCGGAGATTTTCATTTATTTTTGTTGTTATTATCGGTAACAGATGTTTTACAGCCGTCGGTAACATTATTGTCCTGCAAAAAAATACTATTCGAACAGGCAAGTAAGAATTACTGGCTCATGCGCTTATTATCCTTGGTTTAGTGCATAAAACTCTTTGGTCTTAACGTCTGAAGATCCGGGCAGACCGTCATATAACTGCTCTTAGCAAAGGTCTGCAATTCAGGCCTGGAAGTTAAGTGTGGAAAATTGTTTTTATATCGAATTGTATAAAATACTTATTGCATCAATTTGAAGTACTATCCAATTTGCAACCACCCTACTTCCTAGGAATCTTAACCATAGATGCAGTCTCCGAACAAGAATGTTATGCCAACGTGAAGTCGGATGTGCTAGCGTCAAAAATCAGTTGTAAATTTTACAAAAGCTTCATTTTTTGTTTCGGCAGCTTGGTGTCAGTATGGGAACTAGTGTTAAAATTAGGCACGAGGTGCACTACATCCAGTTCACTTATTTTGGCATCGTCGTCTTTGTGACAAGTTTTGTAGAAGGCAGCCGGATGACAATCTTGATAGAATTGCTACCAATCAAGGAATGCACTTTGGCCTTTACTAAACCGAACCTACTATTATGGCCATTAGAGATATTTCAATTATTTACTCTCATCAACTGTGAAACTGCCAATATTCAGTTCGTTTTGCAAGGCAATGAAACCAATTTTAGTCGCGGGGGAGCATAGGGCACCAACAAATTGTCTTCAGCGAGCACTTGCGCCAGGGCCATGACTTCATTCCAGTTATTAGTCGTAAAGTAGAACATTTTGTCACAAGTGGAGTGATGCAAAGTTGAATTTTTCGGTACTATAGTCGTAAGCTTGTCCCAAAGAGTCAATTGCCGATCGGAAACTTTACTGCCTGCCCCATGCGAAAGTTGATTATTACATAACAATATGTCCCCTGCGAAAATGATCCACTACATGATGGAACATTTTCGGTTCATTTCTCTTGAATTTTTGTATTGTGAAATTTAACTTTTACATTATGGCGGTGTGTTTTTATACAACTTGCTTCAGTAACTGTTCTTCGAGCAGGGTAGATATGAAAACACTTGGCAACAGAGCTCATCCATAAATCCCGTTCTCTTTGAAGGGGGTGGGTACGATGGAAGTGTGACTTACGTTATGTGTTATAAGGTATAGGATTTACGCACCAAATGGTTCCCTCATCAAATGAATTACTTTCGCAGCATCCAATATAAACTACTATTCACGGCCGCAGATGCCCCCCTCCGGAAGTAAGAGAAAATTGAAAGTTTCGATCGGAGTTTGATTTTTGAAATCTATCTAATTTCAATCTTGAGGCGCAATAAATTGTTTCTCGCACTCCCTTTCGACTCGAGCACAGCCATGTCGTTCTACACTCATCAATTCAATACAACACTTAGATATTCCCTAATTATTAAGTGAAGACAGATATGCTTTTAAGCGAAAGAATTGTTTTACTAATAAAATTTGCCAAAACCATTTCCATGTTGTGCGTTTCCATAATTACGATTTTATTAATTCACAAATTTAACAACAGATTCCATCAACTTTTCAATTTCAAACTTTTGACTTCCAATTTAAATTCAAATAATTAAAATTTATTGTTAATGTAATTATTACGTAAGCTATTGCTGCAAAATGGAACGAAAAACGATTTATTAATTCACTCGCCGTGTTCTGTACGTACACCTTCACATATAAAATTGCATCGCGCGCCTGTCATCCAGTGATATTATTTTCATAATTTAAACGAAATAACTTTTGCTAAACATCCGATAATATTTTTCTGTCCTCGGCAATATTAACAAACGCCATCAGAAAACACCATCAACACCTACTACTATTTCCATGTTTTATAATACAAAATGCCTGGTGCTGCACATAAATAAATTTGAAAATGGAAAATTATAGAAAATATATTTTCGTCCTATGCAAGCGAACTTTGCGAAATACAATTTTTTCCCCCGTTCTCGCTGCCGGAAAAACTAATTTTCAACTTTTTATTTGTAGTTGAAAATTTGCATAAATGTGCGCAAGAAGTAATAAAGTTATCATTTTTGCTGTTTATATAAAATTTTTAGTTCTTTTTTTCTGTGTGAAAACAACAAATTATTTCAAATTCTGCTGTATGCCCGGAATAAAACTGTTACTTGAACCTCATCGTTTTATGGTTGCAAAAATTATTTGGACTTTTTTGTGTGTAATGCAGATTTTTTGTGATATGTTCAGAAATTTGGCAATTGCTTTGGTAATGTTGTGAAAGGAAAATTTAATTTAAGGATGTTGATCCACAGATTTTGAAAACAAATGCATCCTCTTAGTTGAAATAGTATGCTGACTGTGGTACGACAAACACATTTTACTAAATAAGATTTTAGATTAAACCATAAATGACCGTTGCGATTTGCGATGGAGTCTTGTGTGATTATGTAAACTAAGTGCGTACATTACCCGGTTGCCTGATGCTTGCGTAACCTTAGTACTTACATAACCTTAGTCCAAAAGACGTACAGCCCCTCAAGCTCATATTGTCTTGAGTAGCGGTCCTAGTCTAGTCCAAATCTCCAAACACATCTTTTGATCGAGCTATATTTCGGATTCCATCCTTTGCCTTTCAAATGAAACCAAAATCTATCAAAACTTACTCGATATAAATACTGAGGGCCTTTCCTACGGAACACTCCAACTCCAATGGCCCTAGCTCATGACCCATTGACTCAATTTTAAAAAGCTTTTTTCCCTCGTATTGCCAATGAAACTAAAACGACGGAAACCGGTTGAAATTTACTTGATCTATATGCAAAAAGACACTTAGGGTCCTGGCTAGTGTTCACTCTAAGACCACTAGCTCACGATACACTGACCCGATTTCAATAAATTTTCTTCTCTTAAATTGGTATTGTCAGTAAATATACGCTACAATGGTACGACACTTGAAGTGCCGGTCCAAGGGCCGTCAAAAAAAACTGTTGTTTTCACACAGTAGCTTCCTACTGTCAATACCTTCCAGTAAGAAAAACCGTTGAAATTTACTCAGGTTACGCGATACAAACATATTGTTGATTTGGTGTCTATGAAACATCTCCAAATGCATTACCCTTACCGTCTTGATCGAATTGTGATTATTACAATTGTTTTTCGTAAGGGGCTAAAAAGTGCCGTAAATCTCATACTTCTTCAAATACGTAACCGAGACCTAAACAACCTCCATCCAAACAGCACACTCTATGCGGTATGATGAGATGTACGTCAAATTCATCTCATTCCGCCAAAGGAACCCTGTGCTGGAGTTACGCAGTTTCATGTATTTTTTCGTCTCATTCCGCAAAACAAACCTATTTCATGCGTTGCTTATGAGTTTAGTTTGTGTTGTTGGGATGGGACTTATTTACCGCAAACTAGATATAGCTTTTGGTGTCATTTTCCACTTTTAACTGTTGGATTTCCAATTGAAAGGTCAAGTAAACTTATGCTGTAGGCTAGTATGCCTTGAAGTAAATGTTTCCGAGTCAAACTATATTCGGACGTCAACCAATAAATTCTCTTGTTTATTGGAAATCTTCGTGGTTAGTATTTGCCTGGAATCCTGGAAAATCAACACCAACTTGCATCATTTTTTGATAAAACCGAAATGTATCTACTTTCGGAAACTATAAATTCCTTCCTCGGCTATGGTGCAACAACCTCTATCGTTCAAAGGCTAAAAGGTACATGTTAGCCCATTCATTATTATATTAATGCTGGCGAATACCTTTTCGAATTTTCACCATCAATTTAAACTGTAAATATAATGTACACCTAACAGCATCGCAGCTCCAGTTGATACGTATACCTTGGTAATGTACAGAGATATGTGTATCCAATCCACCTCTTTTATTACAATGTTATATCGTACACACACAAGTCAAGTACAATCTACCGTATAGCTGAATCTATATAACGGATTACTTGATAAATCTAATTTGTTTCGGTTAAATTCATTTTCTGTATTGTGAGTACCCTTTATGCCAACAGCTAATCTATCTTCTTACTACTTGATGTCATTACCACTCGAACATAAAGACATAAAAAAAGGTTCAGTTGTACACAGAAAAATGTACGAGCAAAAAAAATCATTACCCAGAAATCAACATCACCGAATTCACTCCATCGGCTATAATAATCGATTTGTCGAGAAATGCGGACATTTCAAGGGACAAAAAACACATAACACTTAACTACGGCTATGGCTATTTGACCGAGAGTCCATGCACATCGATGACCCTCATGAGGGGTTCATTTGAAGCCAATGCCAAACTGTTTCATTATCCAACACGAAATGTTTCTACTACTTTTGTGTTTGAGCTCTAGGACGTGGTCCAGTGAATGAGCCGCTTGTGTCTATCTCAGTCGTCGATCATCGCGTCAAAATAAATAAACAATGCAATTTAAGAGTCTGGCGTGCCTGACATGGTTGAATATTTGACTTGTCAGGCACAACTAACCTTTCAGTCAAAATTGCATTTTCAATTGATTTCTCCATTAAGCTTACTGCCTTCATTTTGACAACAATTTGGGTTTTGAAGGGTGTTCGACGGCTGAAATGGATCTCAAGAATTTGCGCTACTTTAGTTCTTGGGATAAATTTCAGCCGTCTTAGGTCCACATTTTATCGTTTTGCCCATGACTTCAGCAATCTGAAATACAAACTGAAATGTACACAAATAGCGCAAAAATAACAAAAGTGGGATTATCCCACTGGGATACTTGTGCACATTCCGACTTGGCGCGAGGTTTTCGTGAGAAAGTTCCTGACAGACAACGTCTTCTGAAGTCATGTTCAACACGACAAAATTTTGAATCTGTAAGATTTAAACCTAAGACGGTGGAGGTATGGCGCTAATGGCGCGACTCAACCCTGAGATATCCACTAGAGGTCCACCTAACACTGTCCTAGGTGGTCAAATATACAAAAGTTGTAGGTTTTTCGGTGCTGGCAAACGAAACAGTTTAGCGGAAGTTTCAAACCAGTCTCTTAATAGGATCAAAAGTGCGCGTAGGCTCTCGCTCTACACATGTACAATACAGTAGATGAATGTTTCGTGCTACGTGCAGTACGAGGATATTATACCCAGTGATCGACTATCTTTATCCATCTCGAACCATATATAGTGTCGTCGATGATAATGTGAATGGAAAGTCTTTTTTGATTCATTCATCTTGAATATTGTCAACATCTCTCGATACATAGATAAATTAAATATTCACCCATCCCCATCCGACGAATAAATATAGAGATGGTATACAGTAGAGAGGAAGCGCAGAAAAAAAAATTGCGTTCGAAAAACAACGACCAAAAAAAAATTGGGAACGGTTCAACATGACAATATTGGGGTTTATGGGAGTGAAGAGATTGGTGTGAGACGATATGGCGGTTTTATGTGGAATATCATTTGCGAACGACGAGGACAAGAAAAGGTGAATGTGGAATGTGATTAGTTTGGATCAATCCAACGAATAATGTCCGAAATAAATTTGCGGATGTGGATATTGTGATATTGTGAAAAATTCATCAATTTAAGGGGGACAAAGAAATATGTTCGGATATCGTTAAAACTTGATAAATTGATTTCCATTTAAATGGGAGCTTTTTTATCTAGTTTATTTTGGGTATATGTTGTCCATACTGCACAATGCTGTATCTATATTCCGACTCTATATATATGTGCCCCATGGGCTGTACGAACATAGTTGACAAATAGATTTTGTGTTGATAAAATGTTTTAAAGGGGAGCCTTGCATCAGCATTTTCGACTCTTTTTTTTATTGTTCAGGTGATAAAGCGAAGTTCGCCAAAAAAAGATTGTTTTTTACACTCTTGGTATTTGCTTACATTTGACATTACTGATTTCTGTGGAATTTTTTCCTCATTTCAATCTTGGAAATTCGTTTCTGAAAAGGGGGGTGAATATATATTGTAAGGTATTGACACCCGGATATTCCATCAATGCGTTCTTTTGGTCGACATTGACATTCGGATTTGCTAGAAATTGAATCAAAATAATGGCCGATACAGAAAAAAAGGTTCATCGATGTAACATATCTTGTTCGCCTTAGCAAATGATTCATTGATTGGTTCTGAGTTCCACATTCACACTCGAATCGTTGATGATTTTCCATTTCTGGATTTCAACGTCCATGACCAGTTCTCAGCCTGTTCAAGTTGCACAATGCTGTCCTGTTGTTGCGATTTAGCTGAATGATTGTTGAAAAGAGACAGTTCATTCAAGCCTCTGCTTTGCCAGTTTTCTTTCAAAATTCTTTGGGATTGAAATCGCTGGTGTGTGGTCATCGTGACTTCATTCGCACCTTGATTGGTAAAGCCAGATCTTTACTCAGTGAAATGTCTGCACTTGCCAGAGCTTTTCGGTGTAGTAGCGTCGGTGTAGTGTCTTCTGATGTCTGAAGTTTGAATCATGCTGAACGCTGGTAGCCATTCCACTGGGGCTGATTTGACTGTGCTGTAATCATTTTCACTGCCCTGTTTAACTCCACATCCAACTTTCTTGCGTATGAGCTTTTTTCAACCATGACGAACGCCAATATTCGACACGGAAAAGTGAAGCAATGTCATGCAGTTGTTCTCGAACAGGAAGCTGATGCACCACACGACGTATTAGCAAGTATTTAAAGCAATTAGTTTCTTGTATAGTGAGCTTCTTTTTGAGCTTACTGATGTGCTTTCCATATATGTAAGCGAGCGATCAAGTTTGACTGCAAGATGTGTTAGAAATTTCACTTTTATGCTTTACCTTGAAGATAAATGCTATTCAGAATTGGTTTGCACCGGTATTCCTACCCGGATTTTTCGGTGGAAGGACAGTAAGCTACCACTGGACCAACCCATTCCTTTTGTTGTTACAACTCACTGTTGTACCATCAACTGCTTCGTATTTACACAAATCAGTGTAATAGAAGAACAAATAATGAGAAACATTTTTCATTCCACTTATAATTCACTAGAGATGTGCATCCAATTGAGTATGGCTAGCCCTCAAAGTTAGTCAGTTGGTTGCCACTGACGCCAGTGCCTTTATGAGATGGCGTTTCCATTATGATTCACACATGTGAAACTATAAGACTGCAAACGTTGATGTGTTCAAACATATTGTTAGATCGAAATAGTTAACAAAACTTCTCTCTAACAAATTTGCCATATTCTCAGATCTCCATAGCTATCCCCCACCCCAATTCGACACATCCCAAAAAGCCAGCCTTTCCATGATTCTGCATGCAGAATTGGTGTTGAACGACAAAGTTTGCAAAAATGGCAAACGAAATATCGCAGAGAATAAATTTTCACCGCCGCCACATTCAACCAAATTATTTTCCACCGAGAAAGACAAATGTTGAACAGGAATCTCAACTGATAACAATGACATTAAAAATTCTTTACA
>JANTFA010150429.1:0-11245 GCA_026413405.1 Phytosciara flavipes | reverse complement strand
TGAGAATGTTAAGCTTGTGCTCTAAGCATAAGCTTCACATACTCATCCAAGCACTTGTTTATGTGTTTTCAGAATAAGTACTGTAAATTGGATTGCAATCTATTGATTGAAAGTTGAAACTTATGGTTCGCTGACTGTAGCACTTGAATCAATGTGTTGATTTGTGAAGGGAATCAACTATACATTTTTGAGAATTTTCAGATTTGACCTGGTTTTCGGGTGATGTGATGTGATCTGATTTGATCTTTTTTAATTTTATCGATTTTTGACTAGCAATCGGTTTAACAGGAATTTCTTTTTTTTTAATGAGATGATTTTTTAGTATTAGTAGTATCCGTTATTGTAGTAATAGTAGTAGTAGTTTTGGTTTGTAAATCCAACGCGTCAGCTCTATGCATCCACGGGGGCCATTCACAAATTGTGCACTCTCAAAATAACGACATTGAGACCCCGTTCCCCCTTAAATGCTGAAATGTAAGAAAGTAAATTTCCCCTGTAGATCCGTTATCGAAACGAACGTCAAAAACAAATGAAAATGTCCGGTTAATTCGGTCTTATGTAGCGAAATCCATGCTCGAAGAATGGATGTAAAAGATTTGAAATCAAAATGTTTAAAAATGGTCGAAATAAGTTGTAGATCCGATAAAAATACTGTTGATATGCTTTTACCGTCTGTGACAGGCTAAGAGGTAATTCATAAAGTCCCGCCCTGCTTCGTAAAACATGTCAAGATAAAATTGAAGTTTTTCAGACCAGATCATTGTATGATTTCACGTAAAAGTGCTACAGGCAAAGTTCCTTGTTTTAATTTTCAATATCCATTATTTATCCATTTATGCAATTTGTATGATGTATCGTCTCAGGAGGATTTCGCAAAGAACTATGAATTTTACAATTATGTATGTATTCACTATCTTTTATATTCAAATTCAGTAGCGCAAATCAGTAAACGAATATTAGCTTCTATTCAAATTTTGAATCACCATATAATTTGGCCGTTGACACTTCTATTGACGACGAAAAATAAATAAAATTCTTTGACTAATTCATTCTCAGTCTCAGCAAAATGTATGCTCAAAGAATCGAAGTGAAAGATTTGCAATGAATTTTGTGAAAATGATTTCATCAAAAAACAAAGGTAGATCAGATAAAACTTGTACTGATATGCTTGCTGTCCCGTCAGTGACAGGCTACGTAACGTCGGGAAATATCCACATTATCACATAAAATGCACTGTTCGCACAATCGAAGTTACCTGAAATCCATTGGATCCTGCTCGAATAAATTCGGTACTGACCGCTGCGAAATACTTTCATCTTTGACCATTGTCAAGCCTTTTGTTATGGTAAAGTTATTTTGTTCGTCAATGTGATACAACGACGACAGAACTTGTTGCCCGACACATGATACTAGACCCGGATTCATTTCACTTTTCAAACAATACTCGAACGTTTCCTTCGCTTCGGCACAAACACAAAATGTTAGCAATAGAACAGCCGTTGCTGATACAAAATTGAACGACTTCATCTTTTCGACAAGGTAAAATTTTTTCTTTTGTTTTATTTTAAGTGTGTACGGCTTTTAAGACTTCCAAATGACATTGATCACTTCAAACTGAACCTTCTGATTTAACATTCCCGAATAAAATAACACCGAACGTCTATTCTTGGCTTAGTTATATATATAAAGTTCGACATAATTCACTGCACATATTACCATAATGGAAAAAAAATTCGCAAACAGTGAAAGTGATGAACGTAACATTGTCCAATTTTAAGATTGCTAATTTTGCAAATTCAAAAAACGTAAAATAATAAAACGTCTTTGTTATATTATAAGACCTATACCTTCTAAAATCGGACAGCGCATCTCCTTCAAATTTAATTGTACTTAAGTATATATGATGGGAAGGAAATTGAATTGTTCTGTCCGCTGCGTATAATGACCCTTCCGCATTATTAAAGTGAGAGTGTGAAATGTTCGTATTGTTTTTGATATGATTTACGAACGAAAGCTATACTTATTTGTGAAGTATCTCTTTGGCTACAGTTTGCAAATTGAATAATAGTTATTTGTCTACCAAGGTAGGTATGAAGGTACTTTTCCGCACTAGATGTCGATGTCGTGTGAGAAAAAATACCGACATACCTACCACGGTAGGTAAAACGTTTTCCGCAATTGTGTATCATAATCACCTTTCCAATGCAAAAATGCCAATTTTCTGCCAAATAGTACGGATTTGCGTTTACTACCAAATGTACGTACTTATCAAATGTAAGTCCCATGAGAACATAAACTAATTTGAATGATCTAGAATCATACAATCAAGTGGCTCTGTAGCCGAATTACTATGATCTTAACTTGATGTTCAGAAAAGTGTTGAGGTCGGGAGTTCGAATTCTGGTCTGTACAAAGTTTTATTTAAAAAAATGTATTCTCGCTTGCTTAGTATGTCAACATTATATTGCGAAAAAAAGTTATTATTGCACTGCTTGTCAGAAAAAATATCAAAAACGCACTATTCCCAAGTATACAGTGAAATAAAAAACCTTCAAAACGACAACATTGTTGCATGGAAAGGTGATGATTATGGCCCGTAATTTCGAAAGATTGTTTTTAAATTTAATGAAAAGTGAATAAAAACAGACTAGCCACTTTTCGAGTGTATATAGTGTGAAGTTGATTGCCAAAATTGTAATTATTCGAGTTATCTTAACTGGTGTGGCGTAGTGACTTCTTCACCACTTGCAGATGATCCAATATATGTGATGAAACAGTTAAGTAGAGTTATTGTTCATGTTTCCTTGTATATTTATTCATTTGTGTGTTGCTGCGTGATCATCTTTGGTATTGAGCTGATTTAAAATTGTAAGGTTTCATTGAGTAAAGGGAAAAAATAAGAGAAATTCCAGATAAGTGATAAGCAATTTAATTTAATTCTTGTGCTGCAATAGTATTTACGCAAGTGTGAAGAAGTAGTAGATTATATGTTTAGACAGTATTTCGCAGTCGTCAAAGCAACCACTTTGGTAATGGATACTTGAGTTTTCGCGAGGCATTTCTCATTAATTAAAAGTAATACTCGGTTCTACGGTACGGTATGCCCTTCAATTTATTTCATAAATTCGTCGAAACGTTTTACTTCTTCAAAATATAGATACATTGCACTTCTTATTCTTATCAATAAAATAATCAAACGTAAAGGTGTGACGTGTGACTTATGACATGACAGTTTGACAAAACTTTCCTATAATCACATTCTAATGAAACAAAGAAGAGCCAAAACTCTTAAACATCTGATATAATACCATGGTAAGTTACAATGATTTTGTTCACAGTAGCGAATAAATTCAGTCTAGCGTAGACGATTCTTTCAAGCAATTTCCCAAGGCAGCTCAGCAGGCTAATAGGGCGATAGCTGGACGGTAATCTGAGGTCTTTACCACGTTTAGGTATCGGAATAACCTTCGCAGTTTTAAAAGTTGACGGAAAATAGCCGATTTTGAGGCAACCGTTTAGTATTTTCGTGATCAAAATAATTGCGCTCGGTGGTAGCTTTTTGAGTAAAATGCAAGGTAAAATGTTCTGAATATTATCCATTCCTGGTGCTTTAAAGGATTTCAATTTCTTAATGATGTGCTTGATTTCTCTAGGAGTGGTGTGAGTTGACGCGTTCAAATTTGGATTACCGTCTTCCACTAATCGTTCGTTCAATTTGTAAACTTTGGAATCGATGGAATGTTTAAAGTTCGAAGTCAACGTGGGTGACTGCTCAAAACTGTTAGCAATCACATTTGTCCCCTTGTCAGTCAGCTTAATCGGTTTTCTCTTTTTCTCTTATGCAATAAAGCATTGAGTCCCTTATATGAGAATAAAGTACTATTATCCACAATTACCGTACACAACATCAAAACCATTTCGGTTCGTAAAGGAAAACTGCAGTTACGGGGTACGTAACTCGAAGGAGAAATGGAGGAAAGTGTTGATCTTCCAATTATTAATATTGTACATTTAACCCGAATAAGACAAACGTTATTATGCGGCTCGTTGGATAATTCCATAGAGCTATTAGCGGCTGTGTATATACAATTTGAATTCAACTTCGTCAGTACGCAAGACACAAAAGATTACAGATTTTTTCACCAATTTCTTTTAAATGTTACATTTGATGCTTTTTGATATGTCTTAAAAAAGGTGCACCTAACATTTCAGTTTCAGAATGGATTAGTGTCGAATAGAGGTAGCAGGTTTGTCTGTTACATTAAATGTTATATTATCTGATTTTTATGTCCCTGCTTCCAAACTGTTGTTTTGACTTAAAAGAGAGTTATTACATCTAGATTGGTAGGTCGGAGATGTATTTCCACTCGTAAGCGCGTCATATTGAAAGGAGTTACGTATTGTGCTTTACGTGCTTCTGCTCGGCGTATGAGTTAGTATACGCTTGCTGGATACATTGCCAGATGGACTATAGAATCATTCCGTCGACCATAAAATGATTTCATGAAGTCATTCTACAGACTGTAGACAAACTATCACAGAATGGTTCCATCTTATCCATCCAGCTTATCTTTGAATGAAATCCAATCAAAATTTCAGCATTTTGACAGCCCCGCACACACATGCATTGTAAGTATAAGATTTCTGAAACCAGAACCCGTACGAGTAGTGTCTGCAACACTGAATCTATAGAATGCTCTATTTGAACGCATCTCTAATTGAAATTGATTACAGTAATTTCGAAGATCTCATTCGAAGTCTCATTTGTGAATTAAACTCTGCAAAATCAGCTATGTTTGCTAGATCTATGAGTGACACACTAAAACACTAAAATCAAAGATGGCTGCTGTGGGCCATTTTCGTAAGTAGCCGAAACGAAGTGATTCCAAGAAACGAAGTGGTTCCAATAACTGTGCATAAGGGCTTCCAAGAAACGAAGTGGTTCCATGAAAGTTCAAAGAAACGAGGTGGTTCTATTACTACAACTACTTCTTCGAAGTCGTGTGCACATCATCATCGATCATCCATCTCTCATGAATTCCATCAATGAATACAATCGGCTGAGCTCTCGTGTTCGGCAGCTAAGAAGCATGGAATGGACGCATTGAAGGCTGAAGTAAAGCTTAAAGTCATGAGCGAAAGTGAGAACTTCCGTGCTGTTTCTCCTTTTGATGTAGTGATCACGGCTGTGATATTTATACTTGTCGCTTTTCTGTTTGTTTGTTTTTATAATTTAATTGACGGATTTGATGATTCGTTTTGATTAATATATTTTCTATTTGACGGACTTGATGACTAACTCTAACTATAAGCTGTGATATTTTTACAAAACGAGTTTCATTAAAGTACGGTTTAACCAAATATTGTATTCCACACGAATTATTTAAAAAGAAAAAAGCAGTAGAACCTATCCGATCCGTTGACTGGACACATTCGATTCTACCTATCCTCTAACTTGAATCCACAATATCGATTACATTCTAGATTCTAAGGAAAATAGAATAATCAAAATTTACTCAAGTTAGATGTTCCATGGACAGAGCTATGAACACTTTTTTTTCTCGTTAAGTGACATTTTTGGGCAACTACAGGTGTCCCCCTATTTAGGAATTCCAATTCGCCGTGCTACAACCGTAACAGTGAATTCATTAGACCAGTGTACTTCGTACGGGCCTAATAACAAGACAAGCGACATTTTTTTTTTGGGGAAGCGGCGGTACTAAATGTGTATATCAGCGAGAAACGCAAAAATGTGTATTTCAGCGACGACGCCTTTGGTCATTTGTACTTTGAAAATATGAATGAAGTACATAATTGTTTTACAAATTTCATTGAAAAGTGACATTGTTTTGGCTTCAAAAGAAAGCAAAAAAAGAAAAGAAAAAAGTTTAACATGCACTTTCATCACATTTACTATGCATTGAACACATTTACTATGCCTTCAATGCATTTACTATGTTACACGGCCAGCGTTCCAGCTAAAAATGCGAAGGTGTGCGTGTTATGACCCAGAACAAAATAATGCATTTATATCAAAGTGCAGTTCCGTTAACTTATATGTGGTAGGTAATATAAGCAGAGATTCTACTTGCGTTAACAAGAAATTGTGTCGCATGTTTTATACTCATACGATGCTTCGATCTACTTTTTGTTGCGATTTCTTCATATTAATTTCCAGATGAGTAAATTTGTAATACTCGGTTATGGTAAAGCGAATAATTAAATTTTATCTATCAGGTTTTGGTCGGAGCCGGTCTAGCTGGTCACAGTCTTTCGGGTAAGTAATATGGTTTTTAACACTATGATCGATATTATATATACTCTCGTCTGAATTTCCATAAAATACTATTGATGCGAGAATTTAAAACAGTTGGAAGTTGATGATGCTTTATGATGAAAATGTGTCGCATCTTAATGGGACGTTACGGTTTGGCTTGTAAATTTGAAGAGAGTCTGCAATGTCAACGCAATAAGGTACATGTGATAACGGATAACGTACAATAATTTCACGTGATGCAACATGCAACCGGTACGCTGAATTCACATGTCGCTTATGCATTGCCATGTAAATTTCAGGTAACATGACACCTTTGTTACAGTTTCCCAGATGGATTTGAAAGCGAAATATTTTCACAGTGACTGAAACTTTATTGTTGTTGCTTTCAAAGCCCCTTACGTTAAATCACAACACAGAAGTGCTCATGTAAGCGGCTCCAACATACGTGAGATTACGGTATCTCGCCAGATACCGTCAGAATTCGTTAATGTAAGACATCTGCCGTTCACATAAACACTACTTTAATCTACTTTATACATATCTGCCCTAATTTGTAAGAAAAACTACTTCACCGATATTTTTTGAAAATTTCTAAAAAAAAATTTGTCTCATAAAAAACTTTTTGACCAAAAATGACCACAATTGATTTGCAAGAAAAACTTTTCCTACAAAAAATTTGTAAAAAAAACATCTTGCCGAATTTGAATACAAAATCAGTCGAAAGATGTTTTTTATGCAAATTATTTGTTGCCATCAAAATGAGAAGAAGTTTTTTATGCCCATTTCTATACTGCATGCTGGAAATTTTATAAAAAACTTTTTGGCGAAAAATGGCAACATATAATTTGCAAAAAAAATATGTTTTTCTTGCAAATTAGGGCAGATATAGCGTCATGCTACAAAAATACATGGAAGCACTTGTCAAAAGTTATACGAAACCTTATTTTGTAGATTTTCCAATATTCGACGTTTTCGGTCGTAAGAAGCTATATTAAGTTCTCTGTCACAAGCGACTTTATTTTGAATCAATCCATACGAAGACAGAACATAATTCGAGGCCAAAGTAAAAATATTCAATCTGTGTGATTGCCACCATTACTCGGCGCGGGCTGTAAATTTATCACGTTTGAATTTTTTCACTTTCGCTTCTTGTTATTCAAATTACTATTATATCGGATGAGGAGAATCAATCGCAGCGTTTCGTCTGAATTTAAATGCCTAGAGGCCTACTTCTACACGACAATGACACGACAATGCGAATTATTGCTTCGCTTTCGGTTTCGTGTGTCAATCATCTAGCGCCTTCGAAAGCATTTTGTAATGCATCTTGTAGATAGCTTTTTCTCAACTCAGTGGCTAAAAGTGAAATTTTCATTGCCTTTTTTGAAAAAAAGTTCTATTCAACTTGGTGATAAATGATTTTTACGCAAACATCATGTATTGTCGCACACGACCTACGAACTCGAGCCCTCTACAATCTACACTTCTAGTTTCTAGTGCCTAGAAACGCGTCTACCACTCGGTTGCAGAAATTAATATTCGGTGCCACGGTTCGTTTAAAGTATAGGTACGCAACTGACCGATCGCTCTCAACAATTTTTTGTCATTTTCTAGCGCTAAGCATGAACCGCAATGTCCTGCTTTGAAAGTTCTCGTTTCAATGGGTGATATTAAAACAAAGAGGGTGTCTCTTGCATACTAGTTTCTTTTCATCTCCTGAATCTAGATAAGTGTGCACAACTTTTTGGAGTAAGTTTTTAGTTAAAGTTACGGCTTGAGATGTCCTTCAACAACTACCTTCAATAACTTACCTTTATTTTACACCCAAGCTGGTCACCACAAAATGTGTTCGTCGCTTCCATTCACACACAAACTTACTAATTCGCAACTCGACTGTCAGAGATAAGTTGAAAGAACTTCCTACAGATTGTTCTATTACCCAAACCTGTTTGATCTGATAAGTAAGTAAGTAAGTAAGTTGTATCCCTACAGTCAAACCTTCATGAGTTTCCATAAGTGTCGCAAAAAGTTCTACCTCTGAGGTTTTTGAGCCATCAATGTGATTATTTATACTAACTCTAAGTACACATGGAGCAGCTGTAGACACCTTCACAAATCTGAGAGACCAAACAGAGAGAATGGGTTTGATGATCAACGAACCAAAAAGCAAGTACAACAAAAGCAAGTCGAACCAAATATGGCACCAATCAACGATAAGACGCGATAAGCAAGCATAGGAGAGTATAACACGGAGGTAGTTGATGAATTCATTTATCTTGGAGCGTTGATTCGTTTGGATGATGATAGTACACCTGCAATTCAAAGTCGAGTCATGGCGGAAATCAGACGCTATTACGGTCTAATTAAAGATTTACACTCAAAGTTGATATTGACCAGTTTACAAGCAAAGAAAAGTGATGAACAATCCTTATATTTTTGCGTAAAGTGCTTCGCATCAAATTTGGAACGATCCGGATGTACTGGCAGTGGTGGAAGTCCAACGGAACAATATTTTTTATGTTTTGAAATTTTCTTGATGGTGGTGGTGTTGATGATAGTGGTGATCAATCGGATCAATGCTTGAGGCGGGCTGAAATCGGTAACAATAAAGCTTCCTCAATGTTATTCCGGAATTATACAGAAGACATAGAACAATTACTTGTATCCAACGAACGCAAAAACCGTACATTAACGCAAAAACCGTACATTAACGCAAAAACCGTACATTAACGCAAAAACCGTACATTTACGCAAATCCTAGACAGAGGAATATGGCGCTCAAAAATGAGATGGCTTTGAATAGGATCTGCGTTGTCAAAGTATGACGAATGACAGGTTACGTTGGAACTGGATTCTCGATCAGACTTCAATAAGTAGCTGTAGCGCCGATAAAGTAAAGTAAATAACTACGACAGCCGAATTAAAAAGTCCAGACGATGAGATATTAGCAGACAGTTCATAAAAACTTTTGGAGTGCATGAACTCAGATTATACCGAGAATTTTAGATCCGAACATGTTGAGAGTGAACCGTTTGATTAAAAAAATTTTTGTGACAATTCATCATCAACCATCCAGGCAGATGATGGGCAACACAAAGACACTACGGATTACTAAAGCCTAACGGAATCATATACGTATACTTTCGATGAATAATAAATAGCGAAACATGTGTTGGTCTACTTTTGGGCCCCATAAAAACAACCAAAAAAAAAACAATCAGATTTACACAAATCATGAGTCACCGAGACAATGGACGCAATTGAAGACAAACACAGAAAAAATAAAAAAAATATTTTTCATTTTTGGCAATTGAATTTTTTTATTTTATTTAATTCATGCAAGATTTTTATTTACCTTAAAACGAGTCTATGATGACGGGGCATTTAAACGAATAAATAAGAAAAAAAAAACAGAAAATGAAAAGATCGAAGCGGAAAATAAGAAAAATTAAAAATCGAAAAGTCAAATTAGAAACAATAATTAAAGCAAAACTCTTATTTGAGCAATTTTCAAGTTAAAAGCAGTAATGTAAGAGTAGATTACTATATCAGTGAGGTAATGAGATATCTCGTATCCAGATGAGTGAAGGTATCCGTGATACGAGATATCGAGTTACTTCACTGATATAGTATGCTATTTTACTTTACGAGCGATGTAAAAGCTTTTCGCCACATTACATCCCTAGTAAAGTAAAATAAATTTGTGCGTATACTGTGGGTTGATACCGTAAAGCACTGAATACCATAGAAGGGTGTGAAGACGAACCGAAAATGAAAATAAATTATGTTAATAAGGTTTCTGTGCTTGGTACACTTTGACAGTGAACCATTTTGTTTACAGAACATAAGAACAAAGAATGAAAAGATTTCATTGTTTCAAAGAAATGGTTTGAAGAATAGTTTACCGAGCTATGGAGATTCTATTTTGAAAATATTGGATTACAAATTACACCAACGCAAAAATAACCATTTGAGCGAAAACATTGACGCAAAAGTAACCATTTCAGCGAGTCACTCTCGTTCACATAATATCCCAATGGTACTCTACAAGTTGAGTATTAAAATGTTTTGAATGAGTGTATATTGAATAACATAAGTTTTACGTTTCAGTCCATTGAAATAATAATAATAAAAAAATTTATGAAAAGTGACATCATAAAAGAGAGTCACATATATGAAAATGATGTATAGTCAAATTAAAAAACAAAAAATAATTTTGTCAAGTTTCAAAAAGTGTGCTATAAAACAAAAAGGTAAGGTAATGTAATAAGAGAGGTGTGTGTGTGTGTGTGTGGCTGAGACTGACCCAGAACCTGAGAAAAAAAATTTAAAAAAAAAATTGCAATAAGCCAAGAGAGAGATTCCTACTTGCATTTTAAAAACAAGAAATGGTAATTTGTGTCACATGTATAGTAATGTGCATGGTTCGATCTACTTTTCGCAGAGTTGAATTTCTTTATAGTTTCACATTATGAACATATGAATTTCTAGATGAGTGAATTTCTAATTCAATGTTAAATGGATGGATATTTGAATTTTGCATCAGGTTTTCCAGAATCTAGTCTGGCTGGTCGGTCATATATATGTGTAATTTGGTAAAGAGAAAATTGCTTTTTCTACAATAAATTATTTTTATGTAGATGGCCAGCGATACACATTTTAAACGCATTTCACAAAAAAAAATTAAATTGAAAAACTGGTGGCATTCTGCTTTCTTTTCCAGTAATTATATACCGTTGATAATACAACCTTGTTTTTAACATACAAATTTCCCCTCTACGCAAAACAGACTTTTTCAGCGGAAACCATTCGCTCAAATAGTCACTTTTGCGTGAAAAAATCCACAAATATAAATGATACACATTCATAATAATGGATAAATGAAGTCTTGTTCATTCTAAACATGGGAATATTCATTCTACGACGAATATGGTGGAATGAATATTCCCATGTTTAGAATGAATATTC
>JANTFA010150417.1:0-21133 GCA_026413405.1 Phytosciara flavipes | reverse complement strand
TTACATTTGTCTGACATTTCGTCTGTCAAATCGTATGGAAAATTGAATATTTGGTGTGAACATCGCTCATATTGTGTGGCACTGGCTTTAAATTAGGTTTATCATAAGTCTACTTTAGATGAGAAAGCAGATGTGCTAGCTAACGTTGGCTCAGCGGCTGTAGTAGATGGCGTCGACCTATCTACCTGTACCCAAATCACTATGCGACAAGGCGCTGAAAGAGTGGGTTGAAGAGGAACATGCGAGCCGTTGGAAAGCGTATGATGGAGGGCTACCATGATTTAAATGATGACTGGGAAAGGAACAAAGGATCACAAGATCTGTGCTCCAAGATCACCCCTGATGATCGTCCCCACCTGATAAATCTAAAAGTCTATTTTATCTCCTGTGCGCGTGGAATGGATTTCCGAAAAGCTTTCGATGTGAATTTTCAAAATAAAGTGGGAAATATCCGAAAACTGTTTTGATGATCAGACGAATTTCAACTGTTAAGACTACGCTAAAGTTTCACAATACACAGTCACTATAGCGAAAAAGGCAACGGTGGCTGTTCCTTAATTTTGGGGTGGCGTTTCAAATTGCAAACAGAGATGAAATTTCGGAACGAAAATCGGATTACGTCAACGAGATGTGTCAGCGTCAAATAGCAGTAGTTGTCTAGTGAAAGTGGCTACAAGAAAGCGGAAGCCTGATGTCAAAATGCGAACTACTGTTATATAATACGTTAGGTACTAGATCCAATTTACCCGAATCGAATTTTGGACACCAGACTGCCCAAATTTTATAAACTAAAAAGGCATCCAGACCACGACAATCTTGAAAGTGTTGACATAGTCGTTGGGTCAAATTCTCATCGATAAACTAAACGTTGCTGGACCTGTGCTGCTGTCAGACTCCAATTGGTACTAGCTTTGAGAAAACGTTGGATATCATAGATAGACGGTCGACATTTCAAACAATAGACTGGAGCAGATTACATTCTATGACTGAAAACAAGCCAACTTTTCTTCGTATGTATGAAATGGTAGACTTACGTATACAAACTGGATGCAAAATATCTTGGTGGTACGTACCCTAATCTGTAAAGAAAAGAAATTGAAAAAAATTAGTAAATTTACGCGTTAGGCATAATATGAATCAAGCTTCCACACAACAAATTGGAACATTTAGCAAATAAAACCAGAAAAGATCGTATAGCAGAACCTTCGTAACCCCAGTATCCACACAAACCGAACATGATTCCAATAGCCCTCTGTACTTGATACGGGGCCAAAAATCTTTTTAAAATAAAAACGACGAATTGGACATTATCACAGTAAGCAAAAACTTTCATTTCAAATAGCTTTTGCTATTATTACAGTAACAGCCATAGCAAATGGGAATTAATTTAAGAAAATGTTTTTCGACAAATGATTGGCAGACTTTTTTTTTATTTTTAGTAAATCTATCGTGCCATAATCAATTATTGTTTTGTTGTTGGTTGGTTGGTTGTTTGATCGTAAAAGCTGTTCGAATGCAGATAAATCATGAAATATTATGTTGCTGCTGCTGCTGTTGTTGTTCCGTTCATATTCGTGAGCGTGTGAAATAAGATTGTCAAAGTGTCATTTGAATATCGAATATCATAAAAAGTTTCCAGTAGTTTAGCTTTAAGTGCAATTTGATATACACAAATCACGAAACGAAAGAAATCCATGCATCAATCACATAGATGGATCGTTAAAATTAACCATTTCACTTCATTTGTCACTTAAGTAACATATTCAACGGAAAAAAGAGAAGAAATGACAAACACGCCATAAACTCTTGTTTTTTTTTTCAAACAGTACAACTGTCAATGTGACAAGCCGTTCGTCTAACATAATATGTACATCCGACAAATGGTGAGTAGAAAAAAAAAACAGCGGACATGAAATTGATATGTTCGCATATCTTTTAACTCATGCAAAGTGCGGCGCTTAAAAGTGCGGCGAGCTAACAACATTTTCAATTGACATTAGATTTAAGGGTCGTCCATAAAGGACGTCCGCATGGGGGGTTCCGGGGGATTTGACAAAGTGTGACACGCCATGTTGTAGGTATTGGAAAAGTATGGACAGAAGGAGGAGTGGCGTCAAAAAGTCCTAAAAAAACCGCGGACGTCCTTTATGGACGACCCCTTAACTGATATACTTTGAAACACGAATATACGATTCAGAAAACTGAATGACAATAATAATAACTACGGCGATTAAATAAAATGAGAAGCTTTGTGTAACACACTTTACATCCATTAACCTTGGTATATTAAACTGAAAATATTTAATAAAATTGCTAACATTGCAGACACAAAAATCATGTCAATTCTATTGTTGGAAATACAAAATTTCGTTGACTTAACCGAAAAAACACAAAAAAAAGAGTTAATTTTGAATCATAAAAGCTAATAAATATGAAACAATGTGTCGAATTTATGACGAAATTGTTTTCGTTTAACTTAAAATTGAACTAAGATATTCTACCGAAAGAGCAGCTGCATTGTTCTGTATTTTTCATATAAATTATAGGTTTTTTTTTTCATCCGAACCGACCCCAATTTTCAGATCGTATATGTGAACTGGTTGAACACAACGCCAATGGACATTACGTAAACGAAACACACAGACAAAATTTACATTGAATTTTGAACGGTTCTTTTTCGGCAATGTTATTCACAAAATTTATTGAACCTGCATGCTGTTTTTGTCTTCTTGCTAAGCGGTCATCGTGCGTGGACATTTGAAATTGAAAAAAATTTGATTTCAAATAGTACAAACACAGTAGAGGGCACTTTTCGCTGAAAAATTTGTATCTATCAAGTCTCTGGACGAGCCCTAAAAAAGTCTTACAGTTCTAACCAGTTCTAATGGTAGTATACCACCCGCATACCCAACCATACATTCAACGTTCAGAGTATGGAACAAAGGCAGAACACACCGATCAATTGACAGCAATCTATACATTAAACTGAAGCAAATCATATTGATTGCAGGGTGCAGTTGGGCTTTTAAGTTCAACGATTTGGGTGGAAAATTGATAAACTGGTAAAAACAGGTCGACGAACAGTCGTCGGTATGTTTATTATAAAACGGAATGGAGCTTGAAAAATATGCAATGAATCCCTACAACAACATTGGACTGTGGAATTTTTGTTTTGTTTGTTTTTGTTTTTGTTATGAATGTGCCAACACTTTACACTTTTTTTTGCGAGTGATTGGGGTGTGTTTAAATGTCTGTCGACAGATTGTGTTGTAGTGCTTCAGGGGATTACAACAATGGTCTATGCATAAATAACAATTAACATATGCAATAAAGAAGAACTGACAACAGCTCGAAAACATACAAGAATTTGCCAAACGATGTAGGGGTAGTTCAATATTTCCAAGTTTTTTGTTAGGGTAGAGCTTGCTGATCAGTTACTTTATTTCATTGAATAGAAGCTGGACATGACATACAATGGTTGACTAATTATTGCGCACATGCGCAGAGTGTAGTTAGCAAGATAGTTAATTCTATGGTATTAGCAGTGAGAACAGTTATTTATATCTACAAACTTATGTGACATTTTCCAACCAACTCCATGGGTCCAGTCGAAAATTTCAAACTGTAATGTGGAGATCCATCTTTACTCAAATCTTTGACCACGTTCATATATAGTTTTCTATGCAAGTTATTAGCTCGTATCGTGTAATGAACTTCAGTTTCCATCGAGCTTCAATCAAAGTCGAAGTGGAAAAATGAAAATTGTATCTGCGGTTGTTGCATTTACAGATATTGTTTTCGGTTAAGTACAACTATATTTCTTCCAACTTTTACTTTATTCAAATCTAATTTCCAATTACCATCTGATTTTCGCAATGTAGTAGAGAGAAGTAAGAAGAAGAAAAAAAACTGGTTTGGTGAAATGTGTAATGGTTTTATTAAAATAATTGTAAATTAGATTTTCAGATAATGTTCTAAAATTAGTATTTATATGCAATGCAAGTAGCCATAAAAATGATTTCACAACATCACAGCTATAAACAAAACCGAGTGCTATTTGTCTGTGCATTTGTACGTGTCTCTAGCTACGAATAAACTTTCTTCAAATACAAAATTGTATTATGTTGGAAATTTTAGCGTTTTAGATATTGTGCAAATAAATATCATAAAAAGAACGACTTTATAATGACGAATTGAAAAATGATTGCTCAAAAAAAAAATAAATATGTTCAAAGAAATAACACTGACAATGCAGCCCATTAAAACTTGAAAGAATATTTTTCAGATTTATAATTACAATTTTATTCCGAGACGTTTTTTTTTTTAAATTATACCCGCGCACCGCATACAAGATTTTATTAAAAATTACTTTTATATTCGTCAGTGAAGTGTAAAATATGTTTCTATGAAATAGAAACAATTAAAATACAAAAAAAATCCCAATCCCAATCCGAACGCAAATGGCTAACGAAATAACATTGACTGAACTGTAGTTGAAGAAGAAGAAAAAAAAAATTTTTTTTCTTTAAATTTTGCTTCATTCAATAATAATATTGTGCAAATTGCATTGGTAAAATTGATGGTTTGTGAATATGGAAGGTCTTTTATTTAAGGTTAGTATGTTAGCGGACATTGATCATGAATAAAGAATCGTTGGCGGCGTATAAAATCATATTTTTCATTGTAAACTGACTGAATATCGGGGTTAATTATAAAATTTCACTAACTTCCACTAATGGATTTCTGTATTGGCTTTTGAAGCAAAATTTGTTTTCGTCGTCTTTGATAAATCCACATTGTTTTGGACGTGATGATATGCCATGTTGTACGCAGTGACACTAAACTCTAATCACTCTGCAAAATGCATTCATGTACTTCAGTGCGGTTGAATTCATTTACGGGTGCGTAGAATGGTTTTCGTTACTCATAACAGTAGGTTGCATTGGATGTTACGAAAGTAGTTCATCAAAAGAGGAAACAATTTTGTGATAACGGCTCCCCCTCACACTTACCGAGGCAAGTTGCTCGAAATCACACAAGAAAATATGGATAGATGCTAAAAGCCTCTCCCATTTGCAAGCGGACTATCACATATATCGTCATTTTCACGACAAAGGGGCACATTTAAAAACAGAGGTCTCGCATCTTGCCTACAACTCCCGTTCCAAAAGACCTGCATCGCTCAAATTTTGGTAGTCGATTATGTAAAGCTTCGTTCAGGTCAAATTGGATTTAAATTGGTCACGCAGAAGCGGAGTTATAGGTCATCTATTTTAAGGCCCAAAAACAGATACGCCCCTGTATCGTGGAAACGACGAAATTATTCAGAATGAACGATCAAACACACCCACCCACGAAATGAATCATTTTCGAACACTGTTTTGTGTAATGGTCAACTTTCGCAAGGGGTATGCAATAAAATCTTTTCCAAAACTAATGCCGTAACTAGAATTTGGCGCATGGTGTGCTGTCAACCTCGGCTTCGTCTCGGGTTAACAATTCTCACATCTAATACACAAAATTGTCATGACCAGTCGGTAGTTTTTTCACTGACTGCATTTTGTATGAAAAAGTTACCGACAGGCCGTGGTCAATGTTTGCTTAATTAAGATAGCCCGTGTATCACATCGCGAATTTCAATGAATATTTTCCCAAAATAGTTAGAGTGCGAAACTTACACACCTCCACTCCACACACACGTTTTCGATAAGTATGTCAATATCACGAAACCCTATAATACAGTGGTTTCATTGCGGCTTAGTTCGGGTATATCATTTCAGAGTCACATATGAATGCTATTGTTAACATCGTATTACGTAATTGTCATTATATGTATATCCATCGATGAGTCAGCTGACGAGGGAGAGAGAGATAGACAGGCACAGAAAAACTGTATATGTAATTTTGCGGTAATACTGTAATTAAGCTAATTACTTTTATAGAATGGCATGTATCGCGCGCGTTGTATATAAAAACTACCTGACTGGAATTAATATCAGCAAGCAACAAAGCCCGAAACACAATCCATCAAAATTTAATATTCAAACATTAAAATATTTTGATCAATTCAATCAGAAACTGCGAAGACAGAAGAGAGAAGAAGAAGAAAAAAAATCACAAGCGCCAAAGGCATATGTTTCTGCTTAAACTATAAAAAAAGCAACCAACCTAAAGAATAACCGAAAAAAAACTAGTCTCACATTGAAATGGTGTCAACAGCTAACATAACATAAAAAATATTTACAGAAAAAAATCCATCGAGAAAGCAATTCTAAAAATAAACTGCCTTTAATTATGCGGGGACCAATTTTCCAATTGAGAGTGTCGCTTTTGGTTGTTTGGAAGATGAATTTTTTTTCTATTATTTTTATTCAAATAACTATTTACATATTGGCATCTATTCAACCGGGCAGTAAAGTTAATATCTCTGGCAGTAAATCTGATTTATTTTGTGACACTTGCATTTGACGGTGGTTGGGATTCCACCTCAATCAGTAGGTGAGGGATTCTTCTAAAAAACAGCCTACTGAAATCGGACACACTTTTTGATATGTGCCCAGTACTCGACCTTAGAAGCCGAAACCATTTTTCAATATTTAAGTAGAGAACCAGAGCCTCGAATTTATACAGCAAAGGTACATTTATCGAGATACTACAAGAGTATCATTGGACAGGTGAGACCAGTAGCTATCTGGGAAAGCTGTTTTTTCATATTTCGATTGCGTTTCGGATGCACTGGAACTGTTCAAAGTTCGTCAAAGTTGGCATACTTTTACCCGCTGCTCAGAACTTAGTGTGGATAATTTCGAAACCCAATCCTATTTGGCCCGAAAGTACATGAAAATACCTTTCTAATGAGATCCCTCACGATCATGTACCCTTCATGTATGATGTACCGGGAACATTTTCATAAGAAAAGTCGGTTTTCCATCACCTCCGACCAGCCACATGAGCGTCGATAAGTTAGAAAAAAAAAGAGTTTTGGCTTCTAGGGTCGAGTATACCTTTCTGGGCACATATCAAAAATTTTAATAAAAAGTGAGTCCAATTTAAGTAAGCGGTTTTTCGAAAGAATCCCTCAGGTTCACTTTCAGTAGTTAGTACAGTGGGCTTAATGGAAAAATCTTAATACCTTGGCAGTAGACATATTTTTACATGAGGGGCTCTGCTACCAAAAAATGAAAATTTATGGCCCAATTTTACTGCCGACTTACTGCCGAAACAGTAAATTTACTGCCAAAGGATTAAAAATACTGCCAAAATTGACTATTTTTACTGCCCAAATAATTGGTTGCCTTTACATATATTGTATGTATACCACACTCATCTCTAACATGACATAATTAACCTAATCAAATATTTCATTAGATATGCAAACATCAAATACAAAAATATTTGTCGTTATTGTGTTTTCCCTCAAATATGTTATAGGAAAGTCATTCAAATATTTAACTTGAGTGCAAGCGATACATAATATCCGAAAGACAATTTTGTATAAATGTTTTAAGTTTTCATATAACTCCATATGTTTCCGAATGCATTGCCTAATTCAATCGGCAATAAAACGAAATGAATGGAAGAGATTTCCATATGGTGAATTGTTTTGGGTTACACTTTTGTAATCAACAGAAGATGATTGCTTGTAGCTCTAAATGGTGTGGGATATTTTACTGTGATGTATTTAAAGTCCATTTTTCTTTGTTACTTGGTAACCTTCAGGGCATGTGTTGACAAGAGAGCTGAAACAGATAGTTATGGAAAGCTAAATTTAACGATATAAGTATCGTCATACAAACACTATTTCGTTTCAAAAACGGCTAGTCATCTGCTATTTACAGCCGACGAACTTTGAGTATTCAGAACTTACAGCGTAAAATATGCTGCAACTGTTGAAGTAATAGATTTTCTTAATCAAACTCTAAGATTTACTCTGCATCAATTGACGTACCAGATTTCATGGTTTTGATCTGATACATTTGCCGTTCCTAAAATATATCAAAGAATTAACTCGACCTAATATGGATATGGTTGCTCAATCAACTCGAATCTAAAAGTATATTTTCCCCTACAAACGGGATGCGCTCAGATCACAGATCCCGTTAGATCTGTAAATGAATTTATCGTTTTACTTGCTTCGGGCCCATTCTAAATTAATTTGAAAGCCGTTTCCATTACAACGTGAATATGTATGACGGAAATTACGAAGTAGCTTCGGTGTCCATGAGATATAAAATAAGATATCACTTTACCTATCTCTATAAAATTTGCTTGGCAAAGCAGCCAGTTATTATGCTTGAGTGTTTACTGTATTAATTGAGTTTCAAAATGATGTTCGTTTATAATATGAAAATCTGATCATATGTCGGGCATTTTACAATGTTATTGCCACACTTAAATATTTATTGATCCTTGATTATGAGCACTGGTAATTGATCCAGTCAGCCGCTTTCCTAGGATTCGCCAATGGTATTTTTATTTCTTACAATTTATAGTTGGTAAGCCGATCGCTATGAACCTAAACAATTATGATGCATCGACGTGCGCTAGTCTCTGATGGCTTCACTACTGACGATAATTTATTAGAACAGAAGCTCAATTCCCATCAGAGTTTATATTAACGCTGATAAATTTACCCAGCCTTGATGCCATTATAAATCTACCAGACAGATGTTGAGTTTATCATCTCGACGATAAACTGTGATCTCTGATGGGAATTGAGGTACTGCAAAAAAAAACAAAATAATTTCCCAACAAATTGCAATCTTAAAAAATCATGTTCATGTAAGTAGATAAATTTACAGACTCCGATCGTATACCGACAGTTAATGTTAGAAATTTCAGCGGATAGTTCCACCCATGATCATTAAAGAAAAAAATTGGATAACAACTTCGACGGTGTGATTTTCTTTGTGTTTTTAAAATTTTTGGTTGTAACTGAAATAGTTACGTAAATTTGAAATCACAGCAATACGGAAGTTAATTTATTGAAATTTCCAACAGCCACAAAAAAGAAATAATTTTTGGTTAAAAATAACGATCAAAATTTGCCAAAGTGCTCTGTGCTGCACATCAGAGTTTAACAATGTGATGTGTAATTTTTGAAATTACCGAAAAAAAGCTACATGAAAACAACACTCTAGAAACTGTAGATCGATAAATATTTTTTTATTGTTTTTAATGTAACGTTACATTAAACAAGACAGGCGAACAGGCAAAAAAACGTTTTCATCAAAAAAGTGTTCATGCAAATTTCATTTAAAAAAAAAAACGATAAAAAAGTAACGAATTGAATTTGCCATTTAAAAATATTGTCGTGCGTGAAGATTTTTCTTAAGGAAGTTTAATTTGTGATGGCAAAAAAGAAAGAAACACCATCTCATGAACCTCGTCATGAGCATTATTCTCATTACTTCCAAGAAATATATTTCATTTAAGAAATCCGAACATAATACAGAAGAAGAAGAAGAACACGGAAAAAACACACACACCGCGCTCAGCACCAAGACATGGGCTTATTATACAGACATTGACTTAAATTTTACAATACGAATGATAATAAAAAAAACAAAAACGAACTTAGAAGAAGAAACTCTTTTTTTCTTCTGCGAATGGTAAAAAAATCAACCTAATTTTTAATTTCTATTTTAATTCCAAATTAACATAAAATTATCTTTGCTTAAGAAAAAGTAATTTTCACATATTCACACGTTTTTTTCTCTCGTCTTTTTCTTCTTGCTATCTCCTCTGATTATTACACACAGTTTCTGCTTCTTCTATGTTTTATTATAAATTGCAATGCAGATCTGCTGAAAAAAAAAACACAAGTGAGAACCGTACGAGTAATGTACGACGAATGGTTGTCCATAAGATTCATATATCTTAAAACTACACATAACATTCTATTTATGCTCATCCCTTGTTGAAATTGTTCACAGAAAAGTTTAAAGTCTCATACGTAGTCTAATTTGAGAATTGAGCCCTGAAGAAAAATCATCAAGAGCAAGTGGAAATCAATCTGTTTGTGGAATAGACGTTTTTGCCTTGGATAAGACTCGTCAGCGGAAGGTTTTAGGCTACAGGGTCGACGAGTGGATAGGTGATGACATGCTGCGGAGAAGGGATAACACGTGGCTCGGTTATGTCTTGGTCGGTACCCAAGCAGGAAAGTCGTTTGGTTTTCTATTTTAGAAAACGACTACACCTGGATTGGATAAAATATCCGACGGATGCTATCTGACTGCTAGCTATCGTATGAGGCTAGCGATGAGGTCAGATCAAGTTAAGGTGGAGGTGGAGGCCCTGTAAAGGGCTTCTGAGAAGATTTTAATGATGAGTTGGTAGTACAAAGGATCCCAAGAGAGATCTGTGTGCATCGGTCAGAAATGATCGGCCCAAACTGACGAAATCTAAGTGGGATATAGACAAAAAACACTAAAATCAAAGATGGCTCCTGTCAGACATTTTCTTAGATCACGCAGTGTTGAATTTTCCGAAAAATTATGTATTTCGTTGAACACATTCTGGGTAAGAATCCGGTAAAAACGGTTCACAAACCTAAGCTGGAAATGTCTTTTATCTATCTATACATTAGACGGTTCTATCCTGGGCCCTCACCAGATTCTCACGTATAATATTCCAGAAAATTTTCAACGAATTGCCAAATTAAAAAAAATTCCTCACTGTGGATCTCACCGACAACATTGACTTATGGCCGTCATTACCTTTCAAACAAAAAAAAAGATCATGAAAATCGGATGAAGTTTATACGAGATATCGACAAAACAACTCTACTTTCACTGTACGGCCGAGTGACTAGAATTGGACTCACTTTATGAGCTCTAACTTCCGTTCCAGAGATCCGACTTTGACAAACTTTTTTTTTGGTGTAGTCAATACTTTTCATTTGAATCATCTAGCAACTTTGTACGAGCAATACTGTTGGTAATATATGCGATAAACCTAAGTCGACCTCAAAACTAGCGCTAATTCGGCCATATCTTTGGATCGGCTTGACCGATTTCGCTCATCTTCGAACTTAGCCTGGATTTTTCGATAACAAATCGAGGAAAAAAAGTCCCATCAATTGGTTTCGTTTTACTCAAGTTATCCTAAGTCTAAATGAGTCCAAACAGGTTCAAACAAAAAACGGAAAATTTAAGCTGGCCATCAATGAAGGAGAAAAATGGACATTTAGTCCAAAGAAGTGAGTTACCCCTCGATCTAGGGATGACCACAGAAGGTTTGTCCTCACTCAGCGATTCGAATTCGACATAGACATATTACCAAGGTAAGAGTGAAAGCACATAAGACCCACGTCCTTCGTACGGGTCCGAAGAAAAAATGTAATCAGCATCAGCAGTAAGAGTGAATATAATAATGCATGGCGAAAAAAAACCCACTGATTCAAATAAGAAAGAAAAAGAACTGGTACGGTGTGTACAGTGACTTAGTTTACACGATAAACATGTCTACAAAAAGAAGATGATTTTTAATTGTTCAAAACGATGTGTGTATAATAAATGAAGAGTTGTGTGTGTTTCTTTTTCTCTATCCCGTAATTAAATTGATTAGCAAAGTAGAAGACGAAGTGATATTCAGAGAAGATAATTTTTTTTTCTTTTTTAGATTTGAAAAACTTTATATTTATAAAATGTAAATAATTAAGAGAAACATTTCTTATGAATAATTAATTAGACGCCATGTGTGCTTGTTTGCCGTGATGATAAGATGCTGTTCAAATACGTATGTTGATTTGTTATTGATAAATATGAAAAAGAAGAAAAAAGAGTAAACCTGAAACCTGAGATATGGGTGCTGCTGTACAAGAGTATTGAATCGAAAGTAATTATTAAATTATATGGAAAATTACTCCACATAGATGAAAAACGTATATGAGATAATTACAGATTTATTGTTGGTAATTTACGAAATTATAACTTTCATCAAATGTAAAATTATCTTGTCTCTCATACACTAAACATGCACTACACACACCACACACAAACCCATACACAGACACTGCATCAAAGACTCTCTTCATGCAAAGAATAAAAATAAAATTTAGTTTTTTTTTCGTTGAAACACTAACTATACAATTAGATTATGCTTAACATGATTAACATGAAATTACTTTCTTATTGCTGTTATAAATTACATTGTTGTTATCTAATAACCGAGTTAATCGCATACTTTTCTCGGGTCCCTGATCTCCTATTATAAATCATCAAACCATAGGTCTCTATGCAAAAGGTCAAATTGAACATAATGTTATTGTCTATATTGGAAATTGGTAGCTGCTCTAATCATATATAGCGAAGATGCAAAAAAAAACACCTAAGGGGGACCCGTACGAGTACAGCACGGCATATAGTTAGTCCATAGAACTGCTCTGATCTTTAATAGTATATTACTTCCAAGGTTCCAAGTTGTTTACTTGACGAGTTGGGTGTTATGGCTGTATTCCCACTCGTCAAGTAAACAACTTGGAACCTTATAAGTACAATGCTTTAAGTGTACACTATGTAAATGACTTCAAAAACTGCAGAAGCACTTAAATCATTTTATTTAAACAGCAATTTCGAAAGCCCCGTCCTAAGTCTCTCTTATAAACTGAACTCTATGAAAAATGCATTAAGGTCAGGTGCCATTTACTTGAGATATAGACGAAAAAAAACTCTAAAATTCAAGATGGCGGCTGGCTGACATTTTCTTACTTCACCTAAAAGAGTTCTACCACTTTACGGTCGTCATTACTTTTCAATCCAATGAAAGATCATGTAAATCGGATGAAATTTACTCGAGATATCGACACCTTCACTGTACCTATTAGCTCAAACCCACTTTATGGGTTCTAACTTCCGAGCCCAAGATCAAATTTTAGATCCTTTGGATACTCTTTTTCCTGGATTGGTGTGATCAATACCTTTCATTTGCACCATCTATGAAAATGCGAGCAATACCGCCGGCAATATTTTGCGATTAACCTCGACCAGACCTCGAAAGTATAGCACTATATTGTGGCCATATTTGTGGATCGGCTTAGCCTGGCTTTTTCGATATCAAATCGAGGAAAAAAAGTCTCATCAAGATTGGTTTCGTTTTACTCAAGCTATCGTGATGACAAACAGACAGACCGACGGACATTTTTTTTAAATGCTGATTTGGCATCTTGGGGTGACCCCAGAAGGTTTGCCCTTACTTTAGGGTTCGAAATCAACGTGAAGAGTAAAGGCATGAGACTCTCGTACTTCGTACGGGTCTACAACCAACCAACCAGCTAGAGACCGCGGTCTGAATGTGTGTACGGTGAACAAAAAAAAAAGAATGAAAGAGGTCAACTCGAAACAAAAACAGAAAAAACATTAGTGAAAATTATGGATTACGTTGTTGGTGTAAAATTAACCGCAGATTGTGTTTTATTACCTGTTATTTAAAATTACATTCTAAATTATGAGGTAATGTGCTTTCGTTTCTTTCCAATTTGGCTTTATTGATAGGAAAAGTTTATAAATACTTTTGTGTTAATGCATTTTAATGTGGTTACATGATATTTTGCCCTGACAGTTTTAATCACTGGCGAAATGGAGTGATCATTCATTCATTAGCTTCGGTCGTGAAACAAAAAAAAACGACAAATTAGTTATGACAAAGAGAAGGTTCGGGTTTTTGAAAAAAAAACTTTCACATATGGTTTCCATAATCTACCGACTCCTTTTTAAGAGACCGAATCACTTCACCAAATGGGCCGAGAAGTAGACAAAATCTTATTACCCCTCGACACCGGTTTGGTTGAAAAAAAAGCAACTGGCGCAACTAACCAACATGTGAAAATAGACTACAAAGCATGGGTCAGAAATCTTACATGTGTTCTTTGAGCAAAAGTATTCTCTTTTGTAAATTGACAAACTGTACTCCTAGATTTCTGACCCATGCTACAAAGGTTTTAGTTAAGTATATTGCGATCCGTTCCATCGCGATCCTTCCTGAACGCATGTGTCTCAACACGAATGGTGATTGTTGTTTAGTCATTGTAGCCACATCATTCTTAACCTTCATAATTGTCTGTTGTCATGCTTTCGAATCTTTTCGGTTGGCAGTGAACTCAAATGGTAAATGGTACATAAAATACTTGGCAATATTACTCGGATTTCGACTGCTCGCACACGTAGAGTAATACAACCAACGGGTGTAATGTGCATAAATAGTTGTGAGAAGTGAAATCATCGGAATTTAAGAAATACATCGAAATGCATGATTTTCTTGCTAACTATTTTGAGGTGAGTGTTGGAATTCCCAACCACTGTCGTTTGAAATTCTCTAATAACTGATGACCCCTGTCTGTATGATTGGGTCGAACCGCTTTTATTTGACCCGAATATTTGGGTCGACAAAATTTGTTCGGTCTTCACTCGCCAGCAAGCTTTAATTGGAAATCAATCAATCAATTCGTGAACTGGAAGATAACAATGGGTTTTGGTGAATTGAAGCTGATAATCCTTTAGTGGTGAACGAGTAGGCAGAACAAAAAATTTGGGTCAGATTTGACCCGTTAGCAAGTCGTATCTGTCTGAGATCCATCATTCTATCACTATTATAAAGGTTGAACTCTGGTCCTTTGTCCTATTCATCACTTTTTGTTTATTTTATACCGTTTTCAAGCCTATGAACGATCCCAGATATGATTTTCAATATAAATCGAAGCTGTGGTATCGAATGAATTCGTACACATATCAGAGATACACCCACAATTCACTCCACCCAGCTTCCATAGAATGTACTATTGTGATTTGTGCATGGCTACTCGACTCCCTTTTCATTATATTAAATGCATTTGACCTCGATTGCAACAAGAAATCGCAGATTTTTCTTCTTTTGACAAACTCATATACACTAGACTGTGTTAGCGGTTAGAATGCTGGAAAATGTTTTCTAGAACCAAGATTTATTTAACGGAGAGACATTCATTCAATTCAAAATCAAATCAAATAAGAATGGATTGATGTTAACAAAAAAAAACCAACCATGGCTGTGACTAGTGCTGTGTTGTGTGTATTGACATGATTGACATGATTATTTATCTGTATTTATTGTCAGTTTATTTATTTACTATAATTATTATCAATAAATTCTACTGAATTGTATTTCATATTATAAAACGCATGAGAGCAAGCAAACGGGAACTGTTTACAATAACAACAGATCAAATGTGTAATTAACAACAGTGTAAGCTAACGTTTGAATTGATGTTCCAATCATATTTTAATTCCTTCATATTGATTGGAATAATAATAACGATTCTGATGAATGTTAAGAATATAGTTTCTGATGGACGTATGGATGACACACTAATAATGGATAGAATTTACAAAATGAAACAAACGCTGTTGCCCTCTCTGTATGTAGTAAAAGGTCGTTGTAGTCCTCAGGATCAGATTTGATGTTGCTGTAAATTTTGTGTTGAAAAGTTTTGTTTATTGGAAAACGGATGCAATTTTTTGTTACGACGAAATCATCTTCGAGCTGAATGTCGGGTAACACCGGATAACAACAAGCGTTTTGGCGTCAAATTCCCAAGCGGAAAAGTTTGTTTTACTGATGGGTCTGAAACCATAGGAGGAACAGGTGCTGCTTTCTTAACTCTAATGAGTAAAAAAGGCAGCTGGCTACATCTAGGTAAGATGGATAGTGTTGTACAGGCAGAAGTTTTCACAGTGCTCATGAACGCTAGAAAACTGCTTCCCTTAGGGAACACAAGGAGAAAACGTTACGATATCCGTTGATAGTGAGGGGATGATTAAGGCAAACCCGTGGTCACTTCCAATCTCGTGAAAGAGATTAACCCATCGATCTAAGAATACCTAGATTTGCAATGACAAACAGCTATTTGAAAAAAATCTTCTTCAATGTGTGTGTGTGATAAGTATTCGTGTTCAGAACTTGTGTAGTGGTGTGCGTGATATAGATATATTAGAGCTGGATTGTTGTTCGACTTTGCAGGTGTTACTCGTACTCACTCACCAAAATTTTGTGACACCAATTGCCTATTTTCGGAACATTTACTCTTACCAATTCCCTTTTTATATGACAATTTCTTGCCATTTCCCCCTGAAGTGTGACACCATTTCCTTCAGTCAGTAACCCCTCGAACTAATCAGATATGCTCAGTCAGAATTCCCGGACACACGGGAATGTAAGGTTATGAGAAAGCAGACGAGCTAGCTAACGTTGGCTCAGCGTGTCAGATGGGGTCGAACCATATCTATCTGTGCCCAAATCACTGAGCGACAAGAAGTCAGAAGGCTGCCATGATTTAAATGATGACTGGGAAATGAACAAATGATCATGAAATCTGTGCCCCAAGGTCACCCATGTTGATCATCACGACCTGATAAATTTTGCAAAAAAAAGCTGAATGTCGAATAAAATGATGTCGATGAACATTTGATTTCAAAAAAATTATTTTTTCGAGTTATTGATGACTTGAAACTATTGGCATCACTAAACGTCGTCATTTCATGACGCTCAAACTTCCTATGAACGACTTGTACATCGGACCTGCATGTAATATCATCAAGAAAGAGCCAGCACAGGTTTCACGTAAAACATGACTAACATGGTGATGGCTATTCGTCTGTTATTGACAACGAAAGCGAAAGCTAGATAAAAGCTCCAGCTTCTGTTCACTTTTATAGCAAAACAAAAGCTACTGAAGTACGAGATTCTATGTGAAAATTGTAGTTCAAATGAAAGAAAGTAGCAGATCTAAGAATTGTATCGCGACCCACTCGTTTGTAAAAAGGTTCCACCATGCTTCAGTGCACGTAAACAAAGAATAATTTTGTCTCCGCCTTCTATGTAATATCTTTGAAAGTCCAAAACTGAGAATTGTATTCGAGTTATCAATCAAATGGTGTACAATTGGTCAATCGATCGAGTAATTCGCAATGTTGATTCAGTTCATTTTATTAATAAAACGCCATTGTCTCTCACACAGAAAATACACAGCACAGTCACCATATGTGCGATATGCTTAACATCGGATGACACCATTCTGCTATGGCTTTTTATATATGGTTTGGTATGCACACACAGCAAGCACACAGACATAATCTCGGTGTAGATATGTACGCATTCAATTTTCAGTGAAAAACTATAATCAAACAAGCTGCTCTTTCGGAACAGAAACTGCATAAAAAATGTCTTAAAAAACTAATTTCTCATGGTACACACAGATGTATAAAAATGTAATAATCAATCTGAATTGCACTTGTACACTTTTTCGTTTCTTCAGTTTTTCGAAGTTGAATTCAAAATGTTTGTAGAAAGTTCAATTAAAGAAATGATTACGATTTTTCTATGCAATGCACTTGTTTAATTACGAAAAAAAGAGTTAATTTTTTTATGGTGAATTTAAATGAAATTAATTTCGGATTGGTTTTATTGAAAGCAAAATAGGTTTTTGTAAAAAATTAAAAAACAAAATTTTTTTTCCGTTTTGAATTGAGTTTTATAAAACCAAAATGACGTTTCAGGCTTGAGATTTGGTATTATTGTTTTCTTATCAGGTTTTCTAAATAAATTCACATTTTCGCTTCAGTTGTGCATACACCATAGTGCAACTACTTGATCGACCCGTACGAAGTTCGCGGATCTTATGCTTTCACTTTTACGTTTTGTAGGCTACAAATTGTAGCACGTCGAATTCGAATCCCTGAGTAAGGGCAAACATTCTATGGTCACATTTTGGGTCTATTATATGGTCTGTCTGCCTGTCATCACGATATCTTGAGTAAATCGAAGCCGATTTTGATGAATTTTTTTCTCTGAAGTCAAAAATGTGAGGCCCATGCTTAAGTTAGGGCCCTTCAAGTGTTGTGGCGTTTTTTGAACGGAAGAATGCATGTCCAAACTATATGTAGCAATCCACGACTTTGTCCCCTGACTAACAAAGTTTAAACCAAAATATCTCGAAATCTATTGATCTTTTCTTAGAGCGTGTTTGATTCATTCGAAAGATAATCACTATTATACCAGAAGAGGTTCATGACGGTTGCTCTAAGAAAAGTCTCACCGATTCCGAGCAATTTCAAGACCCAGTTTGTTAGTCATGGGACAAGGTCGTCGATTTTGCCATATGTAGAATAGCAAATGACGGACGATACCAAAGCAGGGAAAAGAAGTTTACTGAATTTGGTTCAGTGAATTGTGAGCTAGAGGCCTTAGAGTGAAGGCAGCCAAAGCCCTAAGTTTTTTTGCGTATGAATCGGGTTAATTTTTTTCCGTTTTTCGTGATTTCAAAGGTATTGGCATACCAAAACGGAAAAAAGCATATTAGCATCGAGTTAGGCTGATGTGTGTTAGGCTCTCGGTGTTTTTTGCGTATAAATCGAGTAAATTTTACCTTATTTTTGGGATTTGGTTTCATTTGAGAGGTACTGACAACACTAACGCAGGAAGAGTAAGCATACGAAAATCGGGTCAGTGGTTTATGTGCTAGGGCCCGGGAGTGTTAAGCACTTTTTAGTGTTTTCTGCGTACAAATCGAATTGCCCGAATTTCCTTAAGTTTTTATTTTGGGAACCTAAGAAAATGGTTGGTTTCAGTGTCTTTTGCCCATACCTCGAGTGAATTTCACTCGATTTCGGTGGATTTTTTTCAGAGGTAAATTCTCAAGTCAGAGTTTGCATGGGACTTTCGGAATTGCTGTAAACAATTTCAACAAGGGATGGAGTAATCGAAAGATGCATACTAGTTTTAAGAATCCTTTTATGGACAATATAGCTATACACAACTCGTACGGGTCCTGCTTTTATGTTCTTGTATGCATTTAGTATCGAAAGCATTTTCCGTTACCCTCTGTTACATCAGTGAAATTCCATTCTCGTTAAAATTTATTTGAAATAAATCGTTGCATTTAAACTGTAGTATAAATAATAACTTAAAAGATCATATCGTCAGTGTGTGCAGTAGTGTACGGTGCACTGCATTTACACAAAAAATAGTCTCGGCGTTTGCTTACGCTCTGGCCACATATATAATTTCAGATTATTCAAGAAGTTATTTTAAAAATATTCAACAATCGAGTAATTGAAAGCAATAAAGTAAATTGTAGTAAAATTTTTGAGTAAAATGCGTCTGGTTATTTTCTTTAATGCATCAGATGGTATGTGTACGTTACATGAGTGTATACAATGCTGAAACGAAAGAAGAAGAAGAAGAAAAAATGTTATCTCAACCGATGATATTCCATGTAACAACGTTTTAACATAACGAGTTGAACGGTTTGTTTAGATTATCACAGTTACAGTATTTCATGCGTTTAAAAATGTCGATGCGTCGATGTTGTTACCGAAAATATTTTGTTTTCTTCAGCGGTACATTCATTGATTGAAAAAAAAAATAGTAATTTATGCAATAAGTTGCGAAAAGTGGGAATTTTCGTCACTGGGATGTGATGTTAATGTTATCAAACGAGCGAAGTGAAGTTTATTATGCCGAAGAAATGTGATCTGCTCGGTAAATGACTTTTTTCGGCGGTCGTTTTTGCATTTACCGAGTAGAGGTACGTAAAGCACAGTACATATAACAACGACCCTACTCCATAAGGTGCATAGGTGGATCGTTATTTTTTACTAACTTCGCCAAATCTCTTTGAGATTCATTTATACCGAACAACCGAACTGCTTTCATAGTGCTCAGTGGTAAGCTGTGCGACCAAGCTAATGGCATCTAGTGTACTAGGAGCGAAATTAGTAGGAGTAGAATACCGGCGGCTCCCAACAATGTCTTTTACATGTGACAGTAGGCTGTGTTTTGTATACACGTCTGACAATCGGTTTTTTTTCTGAAACGGTAAAGAAACGAACTCTCGGCACTGGTCATTTCAATCGTGTACTGGAAAGCAGACGAGTTAACCATTACGCTATTGAGTTGTTAGCACAGTACGTAACTGCTTTCAAGTTGCTATTTCGACGAGTGGATATATCTGCCTCGCCTAAGGTTCTGAAGTAACTATCCCAATCCCACTCATCAAAACAACAACGTTATGTGCTCCTAGATTGGCTCTTAGATTACGCTAAGCCAGGTAAGTGAGCGCTACTCATTAAGGAAGCACAATAACGACGTCTCCTCTGGTCGCTTGGAAAAGTTTTCAAAAATGTATGAAACTACGCTTTTGTCAGACCCCGTTCCTATCAATGGACTAAATAGAGTGAGCCACCCCTCGCTTCATTCAATTGGGTCAATTGAGAAATTCACTTTTTTCTTCTGCGTAAAAAATCGCTACAACTTGTGCCACGATCGAATGAGGACAGTATGAGTATACACAATGTGTAATTTAGTCAGAGTTCAAGAAAAATAATAAATAAAAAAAAATCTCCAAATTCAATCTTTGATTTGAGATCAAACCATTTTTTTTGGCAATTATAATTTTAAATTGAATTAAAATGCTAAATTGTTGTTGTTGTTTCTGGTGTTTTCGGTAGTTGTGTGGACGTACATTATGCAGAATGTTTTTATGTTATTAGATCCGCATGATAAAGTATAAATAAATGTGTTAATAGAACAGAGAGCAAAAACAAAACCAAAAAAAACGTTTTCGTGTGTTTGGTTGTTGCTGTTGTTGTATAATGTAACTTATAAGCAAACATAACAAACACTTCAGACGCTTTAAGCTGCATTTACAGTCGTCCGTTTTTGGTCTCCGCTTACTTGACAGATAGGTTTAAACAAAAGAATCGAGGCGTGGTCTAAGTAAGTGGAGGCAGAACTGAGACCGAAATGGATCGCTGTGAAATCAACTTTATATCACAGAAAATTTCAATTACCGAATGCCATTTTATGTCTATCTATCGATTCCAATTTTTACTGGTGTTTTCAGCCTCTCCCCCGAATGTTACTACAATTAAAGGATCAAGATGTAGATTTTGGCCAGCTTCTCGATTACATGAAAACTGGAACAGTTGAAGTAGAATGGATCTTTAAGTGAGAGTCGAGTCAAGTGGAAGAACTACAGAATTGTGTCACCCTTGAGTGTGATAGAAAGACCCAGGCCCGTGTCTAGAGTCGAATCTTGGGTTGGGCAATGCCCAAAGTCCATAGCTGGCAGTTTCGTGAAAGATATCTTTGAGAATGT
>JANTFA010150416.1:0-33008 GCA_026413405.1 Phytosciara flavipes | reverse complement strand
TATAATGTTCGTGTTACCACCACTGATACATATATAGTTAATATTTCATATGGAGTGGGATTCTCGCTGTCGCTCGAGGATCCCACTCCATATGAAATAATCTACTATTAAACCGTAGCGGTGTTGTGTCGTTGTTTTACATGATTGTTTGATGTGGAAATTAATGTTTTGCTTGCAAATAAAAATAATTCAAATAATTTTGATATATAGAAATGTCTGTCAGCAAGGTTTTTCTTATTTTGATTTTTTCTTTTCTTTTTATTTAAATGCCGTTTTGCCCCATATTTTGATTTCTGAATTGATAACAAAAACCATAAAAAATTCAATTTCTATTTTGGTATCTTTTATTGCATGTTAGAATCGCTGTAGGTTACATGCAAGTTGTACAAAATGTTATTTGCTTTTTCCTTATACAGCAAAATTAATGTTGAAATCAGCATTTATACAACAGACAATGGCAAAACGCTATGCTAAAAGTATTAAGCTTACTACTGTGAGTTACCTACATTACGTATTAATTTCACCATTTTAGCTTTGTTTATGTATACAAACAACTCACACTAATGCGGGCAATTAGTGCTTTCGAACTCGAAGATTTGTCAGTTTTTGAACCCAACAAATACTCTCAATCATAATTCTAGTTTGAGTCACACGAATGATATGACGCCTAATGGCTCGACAAGCAGGCGCATTCTATCCGATTCCTATTCTATTGCGACCTCTTATCAATTTTCTGCAGTTACAACCTAAGATGCTTCCAAACATTTCCAACATTTCTCGCTCATTCTCTGCTGCCCAAATAGTCTTTAACATACGTAGGGATATAAAAAGCTGAAAAGTGTTGCTATAATTATATTGAGAACTAGTAGCCTAAGTAAGTCAAAGTGACTTAGTGGCTTTAGTTAGGAGAAAAATTATGTTCAGTCACTTTTCAACAAACAGCCAAAAACGCAAAGTCGTGTTTTATTGGGAGTCCGCATATTCGAAAGATATTCGAAATATCCTGCAGCCAGTCCAACCACTTCCAACAAAAAGTAGAAATTTTCATATGAATTTTGTCAATTCGAGGCGTAGCCGAGGTCAATAAACACATGAAAACGAGACTTTTCATTTTCATCCATGAGTTATTTTTGAGTTTTGAAATGTATTTTACATGTTAAGGGCGTCGAAAGTAGTGCTTGAAACATGAAAAGTATGGCTTACAACGGCAACGTATGTAGAATTTATAATTTTCCAGCCACAATCGAATAGTTGCTGAAGTCGTTGTAAAATCATTTCTTCAGTAAAGTTACTGTAACTTCGTCTCATTTCAATTTTCAAACGCAAAGAACGCGTTTTGTGAATCGTGATGAAAGTGGAGTTTTTTGTACTTTATGTAGCGTGAACAACCTTCTAAGGCACCCTTAGAAAGATCTTTAACTCACAAAGACTCTTGAACGAACAAAAAAACAGAGAAACTCTCTTCCCTTGCCCACGGGTCACGTTGAGTGATGGTTAAAAGTGGAGAATTGCTGTTTCAACCTCAGGTGATAGCACTGGCCCAAGATCAGCGTGGTCTGATCATCATCAGTTGCTATGATACCACCCTTGGCAAGACAGCATAAAACCACAACGTTGAACAAGTAGTCTACTAGAAGAATTCAAGTGTTAATCACTCGTAACAAAAAATTCTATTTCGCTCATTTTAGTACAGAGTACAGTTGCAATTTAAAAACGGATCGTTTTTTAAATGTTGATACTTAGTTCCATTCAGGCCTAACTCAAAAAACACTATATCAAGTCCAACATTTACTCCCTACATTTGAATTGACAATACACCACCGGAATTGTTTTCTTCATGTAAATTTTTGATATGCTCACGTTTAGTACTATCTTTATAATGGACGTACATACATGACGTATGGAGGAATGAAGATCCCAGATACGACTTCTTTACATGAAATCTTGTTGCTAACTTGTGCTATTTTGCAATTGGCTCGATTTTTTTTTTTGGATGAAGTTGTCTCAATTGTCATTGGAGGTCGGTCACATCATGTGCCTAAAAAATTGCTAATCACCGAGTGTTGCATTGAAAACTTTTCTGAAAGAAGGCAGCGAAAGATTTACATCCGTCACTGAAGTGATAAAATCGATGGAATGATTAAAAAAAATGTGTTGTGAACAGTGATGGGCGAGAGGGTAGCCGCTTTTTAAAATTTACATGAACCGCTGGGACAGCTTTGTGAAAATGTCCATACAATAAATGGAATTTGATTTAGAACTTTAGGAAAATTAGATAATTTGTGGTAAATTTTGACTAGTGATTTCCCTTCCGGTGAACAGCGGATTATCTTCTTATCGAAAGTTCATGTAAACAACAAAACAATAATGTGAATTAGACCCATACAACTACGTCAACAACGAGCAACGATTGACGTCACCGTTAAGACATCAAGAATATAGATTGATAACGAAAATGGAAACTAATAGAGTTTCTTGTTTTTGCGTGACAAGTGAAAGTTTTATATGTACATATTTTACCATTGCGAACGTTAAAGTATTTTGAATGCTCGCTGGCCACGATAATTATCAAAAGTGGAAATATGTTAATAACCCGTAGTTTGGAAATTATTTTTTATTTTATTCAAATGTTCAACGGTCCTGTAAGTGTTATTCGTATTGATAAGAAATTTAGATAAAATGTCCTTCTAATTATACATGAAATGGGTCAATTGGCGTTCGTTGAACAGTTAATATATTTTTAAAAACTCCCTAATTTCACCATGAATTTGATACTCTTTTATCCGATTAACAGGTGACGTTAAAATTACATTACACGAAGATGTATATCTGTGCGATCGTCCGTGTTTTTTCTTTCTCATTTTACAAAAGTTGCTCAGTTACACGAGCCCTTATGTACAGGAGTGGGATCTTCATTTTCCTAAATGTCACTAAAATTTTACAACAGCAAACGAAATATCGAAAAGTCAAGAAAGTCTTATCGCAATGATCACAGCTGATTCATGAAACAAATGCTAGCGAACATTTCAAACCATCAATGTGTGCATTACATGTAGTAATCCATGACCTTGTCCCTTGACTACCAATAATAAGCTATGAAGATGTTTGATTCAATCAAAACTCTTCATATTGCCAGTTGTGGAGATTGCGGATCCACTCAATGTCACGTGATGCCTGAAGCAAGTACACAAGGCAATAACCAATACACCCTCTAGCAAACTGACTCTCAATTTTCTGTGTCAAATTTACACCTCATTTCTTTGTATTCTACAAAGCTGGAAGGTGCGATAACGATCACTTTTTCACAAATTCCCTTAACATTGACATTTTTTATGTGTACACAAAGTAATTCTGTACGCTTGCAAAAATATTCCCAATATTTGATTGTAGCTAGAATTACACGTTCCAACACTTCAATACACTGAAATTCGCACTCAGAAAATGAAAATCAATTTTATGAAAATTTCTGAAAAAAAACTGATTTTAGCAGTTTTTTGAAATTAATGTTTCCCCTGACGCTTGAAAATCATCAAATTTCGTTTACTTCGATAGTTCTAGTTGAGACCTCTAAAAGAAGCCCACACTCGCAGGACCAAATACGAGACGTGGTTGCTCTTAAAATAGGGAATATCCTATTTGCTGCTTATTACCTTCATTTCCCCATATCTCAGGCACTATTGATCGGAATTGTGTCATTTTCATTGCATTTCCTAGAGTTCGGCGAGTTCTAGCAAGTGTGATGAAATTGGATGTTGCAAAAGTCGGAAATTATCTCCAAGTCGAAGAATTTTTTCTTTTTCCAATTTCATCACACTTCCTAGAACTCGCCGAACTCTAGGGAATGCAATGAAAATGACGCAATTCCGATCATTCGAAAACGTCTCATTACTATGCCAGATAATGTTCCATAAAGGTTGCTCTAACAAAAGTCCTACCGTTTCCAATGCTACTGCAAGACTCGATTTCGCTTATCACGGGACATTGCAAGAAAATCTTGGTGGAGGCTAAAAAGTTGGCTTGAGAATTGACGCCGTAAGTGTCGTAGTACAAAATACTTTGCTGTGGTAAAGAATTCGGCAACGAATTTTTTGCCTGAGCCATATTCACAGAGGGTCAATATTCTGAATTCTATAAGTGAAAATCTATGGTAACAATCCAGGAATTTCTCTCTAAGATTTTAAATCTTTCAGCCATTATCATGCCTGAGCCATTATCACTTACCATGCAGAGCCTCCGAAGAAAATCAAACAATTCTTCTTTTATATAACAAATTCAATTTAATTACCATTATCAATCAAGTGTATAAGGAATTTTAAAATTTATTCTACTAACTAATTGTTAATCTCTAAATTTTACTATGTCTCTCAAGTAAAAAGCTTTTTGTTTTTGTTTGTTTTTGAAAATTATCTAAGTTTAAAATTAGGTTCCGATTAAATAACTAATTTTAATTGAATTTTTATATTTACAAATTATTGCTAGTAATATGCTTCCTTGATGGCGGCAGTTGTTATTAATATGGCCGCCGTTGTTAACAATAAGGTGATTACTTTGAGAACGCTTGGTCGATCGGAAGAATCTGGAAAAAAGGAACGAAATTTTCATAAACCGTTTTGAAACAGCACAAAAAACGAGTGACTGAGTTGTGAAATACAAGCAAAGCTAAAAATTTACACGGAAATGGAATGAAGGTTTGACTCAATACAATAATAATGAATTGTTGGAGCCCCTTTTCTATATTGCTTTGATATAAAGTACACACAGTTCTACATTTGCTCGTATTTGTATTTACTTTATAAACTAACTAATTTCTATAATTTCAGTTCGTACTTTTATACAAACATCTTTTGCATGTTTCGCCTTGTTATTAAACTTGGTCATAAATTCTTAGTTTTTGTTTTGTTTTTCTTCCATACACAAAATTATTGTTATTATACAGTTTCATTTTTAATTTTTCTTTTAATTATATGCCTCACACCGAAACCTGAATTAAACTAAAACAAAATAATGAAATGAAATAAAATCGTAATATCCCTTTTATATGAGCCAGTGGCGAAACGGTTACTTTCGCCCCGCTGTTTGTAAGCGGAAGCATACATTCGCCACTTTAGGCATGTTCGCCATGTAAAGCTCGGGAAAATTGATCCGTTAACAAATGCCTTTGCGGCTCAAGCTACCATCCTCACACTTGTTTCGAAAAAAAAACCCGCTCCTTGTTATGCACATAAATAACTATTGCAAAAAATAAGTTAACATAAAGGTGTGCTTGTGAATGTTTCGGAAAGAGAAAAACAAAATTCCTGTGTATGGTTGGTCAAAGATTAATATACATTTCCGTGACTACAGCAATTCATTTTCCGACTTCCATATCTGCTCTGCTGATACAAGTACACCGTAATCCAATGACAAAATGTGTACTGGTTCTCATGCTGTGTACCGAAAGCAATTTTAATATCAAGGACGTACCGTAAAATTACTTATTGTGCTGTTTTAGGATCATAATTCGACATTTTACCGTCACGGCACCAACGATCGCAAAGTGATTGCCAACAAAAACTGGAATTGTTGTAAAGTTTTCGTTTTGTTTTTCGTCACATCCGGCACAAAAAACGTCGTTCGTAACTCGAGACGAGAGCAGAAGTTTTTTTTAGGTTGAGCAGGTTTTAGGTAAACTTGTTTTACTCTAACTCTTTCGTTAGGACAAGCTCAGGACTTAGTACCGAAAAATTCAACTTTTCGTCACTTATACGTAAACATGCTATTCTCAGTACCGAACGAAGTACAGAAGGCTATTCGGTTTAATATTGCGATTGTAACCATCGTGCAAGGTGGTAAGAGGGTATTCGGTCACTGGATCATGAACTAGAGGCCTTAGAGTGAGAGGGGTAAGTGGGGCCCATAGTGTTTTTTGCATATAAATCGAGAAATAGGTGGTAGGACAAAATTGAGTTTGTACCCTTGGGCTGAATCCGCTGCTTAGCCCCAAATGATTTCGCTAATAGCTCGAGCAAATTTCATCAGATTTCCATAGTCTTTCATTTCATTTTCAGTAGTAGTTCCCGGCGGTGCAGCCACTACTGACATGTCTTCACTTTTCGAGTCTATTCTCCGGAAATAAGCAACTTATCAAAAAAATGAAAGATACGTGTTCGGTAGAATTAAAAGACGATTCAACCGCTATTGCATGTCCTGGTCGCCGAACCATTGTTTCCAATTTGGTCGAAGTTTTCGCGGTATCACTCTTAAAAGGCAAATGAAGTCCGAATAGTATCTCGATTTTAAAAAAATGAATTTGGAGCATTGGACTAGACTAAGGGCACTGCTTTACGGTTCTATGAGCTTTTTGAGGCTGTACCTCGTGCGGGCTATTTAGAATCGCGCTAAGCTATATAGTCTGCGGTTCTTTCTAATTTATGAGAAAAACAGAGATTTTGAGACAAATCATATTTAAATGCACGAAGGATTGGAGACCTGAACAGAACCAGAAATTGAAACCCGTGTCTTTTGTGAAACAAATCAACAAATCGTCAGACAATTGGGTTTTCTCAAGACTCACTTTAAAACCGGTATGTATTTGATGCCTAGAGCTTTACATATATTCTGATGTTCCATCGATTTACTGTTAAAACAAGTCCGACGCACTGTATGCATCAAATGGTTTATTCGATTTATTTCTCATTTCTCATCAACTGAGTTGGGGAAATAATAATTTCATATCAATTACTTATCATATCGTTTCGTTTTACTAGCTAAATCCAGCGGAAGCAACGTTAAACGCAAGTGTCATGAATGAAAAATTTACTTCCGTGATGTGCAACGTTTGCATTATTTTCGTTTTGTTTTATTGTTAGATTGAAACTTTAAAGTAATTTCGTTTTTTGAACACATGATTTCGGAGAGACAAGAACACTGTGACGAACAAGTCATAACTTGTAATTTAGCCTGGCTAATAATCACGAATTACATGGGTCTAATGTATTCACTCTTACGTTTGTAACACGGCGAAGTGGGAATCCCTAGATGCCGAATCAGCAATAAAAAAAATGTTCGCCTTGCGCTTTCGATAAGTTTCTCTTCCGTGGAAGGTAGTGAAAATTGTGAGATCAAGCTCGAAGATGGGCCTGCATGGGAAAGTGCATGTTCCAAAAGTGTAAATAGAACAGCAAATTATAGGAACTGATGGTACCAATGCAGGAAGAAAAGTTTATTTGAATGGACTCAGTGGATTGTGAGCTAGAGGCTTTAGAGTGACGGCAGTATATAAATCGATTTAATTTCATCCAATTTTTGTAAGCTTTGTCTTGTTTGAAAGGTAATGAAAATCGTAAAGCGGTAGAACTGATATCGGTAACCAAAAATAATGTCCGTCAGATGCCATTTTGAACTTTAGTGCTTTTTGCCCATATCTCGCCTAACTTTGGTGAATTTTTTCAGATGTAAGTTCTCATAAGAGATGAGTTTAAATGGATTGAGCGAAAGATGTAGTGTTACAGAGTACAGTTCCAAGATCTATGTTTTTATGACCAACTAGCTATTGTGTTGTTTACTACTAGTATACGGGTCGTCCGACGTCCTCTTTATGTTTTAAAATGTGAATCTATTACTCCGATGACTTTTTCGAATTTTTCGCTGGCCGGCGGCGCAATTGTCATACTTTCAAATACTTGGCTTTTTTAAAAATCAGTAGTCAAGAGCGTGCGCAATTCCTAAAATTTTTGTAAGACAATGCAAACTATTTTCAACGCATTTTTTGGCAAACTAACGCTACATCAGCATACAATAGCTATGCGTCAAAACAGACATTTTTGTGTTTCTTTTTGAATCTGAAGCGCACTCAAGTGTGAATTGATGAAGTGTTCCATGAAGTTAGAAAGATTGCATTCGTGACTGTTTTGAAATCATGACATTTTTTTACAAATAATTGCTGAAATTGATGAAGAGAATGAATTTTTCAACCCGCACTTATGCAAAAACGTTTTTCCATTAGTGGCGTGCACGCGGGCGCTCTCGGTCTATGATTTGTTGTAATTTACTTCTGTAACCCTAACTAATCGTATCAGTCAAAAATACCGAAAATGTATGAATATTATAATTTGTGCTAATTCAATTTTGTTTAACAAATCGCATTGCACCCAAAATCATAGCAAATGGATTTACCTCATTACCCCAAAATTTTGTTTTTATTATTTTATTTCAAGTCAACGTCGCGTTTCATTAAAAGCAATTCTAAGTGCAAAGACAGTTAATGCAGATTTTCATGTTTGGTCGTTGGTCAATGACAAGTATGCACGAAATCAAAAGTTGAATGTGTTAATAACGTTAAACACTGTTCCGTTAACAGAAAGCGTGTTCTTTAAACGTCCGACACCATTTTGGAATAAAGTGGACTAATTTTTCTCTTTTTTTTGTAGAAAATGTTGGTAGAAAAGTTCGTGAATTGTGAAGACCCGTTTAATCGCACGCATTTCAGGAACGCAACAGAACGGTACAAACGCGAAAAAGTTTCTAATTTGGTTCTCAACCAATTGAAAAGAGTTATGGTTGGCAGCAATTTTTTTTCGAGTGGTATTAGTTCGTGGACTTTTACATCTTTTGTAAAGCCTTTCTTCTTTATTAAATCGTACTTTTCTTGTTCTCTTCATATTCAACGGAAGTTGTCTTTGTTGCGTTGAGCTGCTCAATTAGTCGAGTCAGCTTCGACAATTTCGACGCAATCTCGGTACCGATATTTTTCTTTTGATTAACGCCGTTCGTAGACGCAATATAAAAAAATGTGTTTGGACACATTTTCAATCAATAGAATGAACCAGTTCAAACTCAAAACTGTTGGGTCGGCCATTGACTGTTGGTACAGTCAATTCAATTTTTTAGAAACTAGAAGATGTGCGCTACCTATGTCCCGAAGTCATCTTGGTCATTTTGAAATATCCACCGCCTACGTTAAAGAAGATTGGCTGTACCAATGACAGTAGTTACGCTCTATGCCATTTAAGAAAAATTAAAAAAACCATGAAAAAGTCCACTTTAGAATGTAACTAGCTGTAAGTTGGAGATGTATTTAAATGGGAGGATTCGAAAATGCAGTGCTGCTTCAGGGTTGAAGAGGTTTTTTTTCGACAAATAGCTATTTTCAATACATTAATAGTACGGGTCATTCCTTATGGCAGTGTCGCATCTTCATAGAGACCAATTGGACCATGGTCCGGGGCGCTGGAGGAATGAGTATGCTAGATGCGGGTCTGCCTTATGGTTTGAAACAGAAGTTTCTATTGATGTCAAATGTTTATTGATGCACGGTGGCATTTTCGGGGCACGCGGTGCTGCTCAACCTGCACGATATTTCTTGCTTTAGTACCTAGAATGGACCAGTCAATCCGATTTCCCTTTCAGATTTGCATCAAAATATATTCGTTTTTAACAAGGCCTTGCGTCCATTTATCAAATAAACTTTTGCTGTCGCTTACCAGCAGGTAGCCGTACCTGGACTACAACAAATAAATATGCAGAACAAGTTCAATTCATGATAAATAAATGTATACAGCGAACCAAACAACAAACCGCTGGTCATAAACAAATGTGCAATGAGCACGGCATAAATGAAAAAAGAAAAGTTTTTTCACGAAAAACAAAATAACTTTAAGGCACTGGCCAACATAATTCCGGACAAATTTATTTCATGCTTTGCATAATTAAGGATTGGTCAGAATTATGTAATAATTTATTTGGCTCGAAACTGTGCGGTAAAAAATAAAAGATTTTTTGTTGTTCTGATTTAATTACAGTGCCCGCAGTTCATATTACTAAAATAAAAAAGATTTCGTTTCGAAAGGGAGTGCGGCAAGCGAATGACTCACACGAATTCGGATGTGTAACGGTGTACACCATAAACAATTTCCACACTTACTTTTCTTTGCAGCAACAGGTCTGCATACTTGTCGCTCCACGTCCTTTTGCGTTCCGAACGGACATTCGCACACTGCGTTTCTGCATTCGATTTGGTCAGGCTCGGCGGTCACAAAACATTCCGTTGAACGGCTACATTTTTCACCCAGAGCTGCATTGGAGAGCGTAAATAAATAGAGGTTCTGCATCCATTGGACTATTTTATCATACCTCGTTTCTCGTAACATTTCCCTTTGTTGTATTGCAAGTGATCTTCGCAAGCGCATTTGGAGTCAACACATTTTCCCAAATCTCCCAGCAGAGGTTTGCACTGTTCAGTATCGATGCACTCTTCGTTGTAGTCCGTCGCTGTTTGTAAGAACACACAAAAATGGAAATGCGATGTCTGTTTTTTTAATGAATAATTTTTGGTCTTCGGGTTACCTTCTTTCAGGCAATCGTCTTTGATGAACAGGAAACCCTTTTTACATCTACACATTTTATTGTTTGTTTCGGTACCAACATCAGTACATTCTGAATTTTTCATGGCACATTCGGAGTCTTGGGTACAGTTGACATTTTCGCCTAAATCAAAAAAATTTGTTAGAAAACATGAGGGGAAACCGTACTTAGTACGACATAATAGCTCGTTGTCCATGTCCATAGAAGGCATAAATCTTAAAACTACTCTGCAACACTGCAACCTCATTACTTGACCATATCTGAACCGCACTGCACAGCCATGAAGTGTTAGAGCAATATGTGCAAATCATAGAGTGTTTTACTTTGGATTTGGACAGTTCGCAGTTAGCCTTGCGGGGAAGAAATTGATTTCGAACTCACTTGTGTTAAAACACTCTATAAGGGTCATATACAAGAATATAACGACTACCATTGCACATTGTCATTAACTGTCTCACATCCGAGTTAATGCAACAGCTCATGTTGAGGTAGTATTCGCAGACGACGTTAGCAAGCGACAAAGCAGCAAAAAGTATTTGACAAGTGGAAGAATATCCTTGAAGATCATGGGTTAAGAGGCAGTGAATCAAAGACTGAATACATGTTCAGTTCATGCCATTCAGTGATCCACAAGCTCCATCACCAGGTAATGTAGTTACTCTAATTAATTAATTAGTTAATTAGTTACTCTATGGTAGTTACCGAAAACGTCATGCCGGAATGCACCAGCACTTATCTTGGCTCGGTATAAATCAACATGACTGGAAATTCTGACGCAAACGTAAATCATAGAATCAGCTTGGGCTGGCTGAATCGGCGACCAAATTCAATAGTATTATGCTGCAAGCGTATGCTACCAAAACTCAAGGGCAAAGTCGATAAAATGGTAGTACGACCTGCGCTCACACATGGTTAAAAATGCTGGACTAATCTATGTGAAGTTTGGCATAGAGATCTGACAACGACAGAGAGGGAAATGTACCGGATGTCCCTTGACGTCACAAAATTGGATCACTTCAAGAGCCACCATATTCGAGGCACTTTGAACATAAAAGAAACCTTCGTCGACAAAGTCAACAATGAGCGAGATGACTGGTCCGCTAAAGTCCATTCTCACCATCCATCGGAATACATTTCGGTCATTTCGGACAATGTAAAAGTAAAAGCACTAGGCTCTCGTATTTCGTACATGACATTCTACCCGGCACGTCACACTTACCAGGTCTACATTTTCCATCAATCTCAATGTACTTTTCTTGGCATGAACACATATTGTTATTGGTACTGCAAACGGTATTCGCTTCTCTATTCGCACAATCATCCGCCGTTGGCTGACAGAGGGAACCCAGCCCTGACAAGAAAGGAAACAGTTTTAGCATTGTGGCGTTAAATCTGGTCAATACGGTAAGTCTTACCGGTTTTCGGAACACACAATTGAGTATTTGCATCGTATTCAGCATATGGATGACATGTGCATAATTTTCGCACCTCTAAGAGAGGACAGTATGCTGCACCATATGGAGTACATTGACTTTTTTCGGTACATGAATTGGGAAAACTTGGACTTGCTGGAAATTGTGGATAACGAAAATCAAAGGAAATTGAAACCGCCCAACCGGTAGACTTACGTTTGATGCATGATCTAAGGTTATTTAAAGCGAAATAATTTCTAATGCAGGAACATTTCCTTGTTGTGGCATCATAATATGCGTCCATGCCATCGCAATACTCTGCCGAGTCTGCCACTTCTCCGATCTCTGCGAACGATTGTAGAGATTTAGTTTAACATTTTCGGCACTTTAGACGGCAACATTTAGATTTTACCCGCTTTGCATAAGTCATCCTTTAGGTAGTAACCTTTGCGGCATTGGCACACTCCTTGTAAGCAAACAGAATGAGAAAATGCGTCGCAAGGTGCATTTTCTGTTGTGCACGCAGTGCCAACTAATAAAATTTTCAAATTTGCTTAAATATTCAGAAGGAAATGTGATGAGAAAACTGGAAAAATTCGTTACATTGTCTTCCTTGGACTCTTGGCGTTTTTTGTGGAATGATTAGTGTGGATTTGTCGATGGAAGTCGATACATCTTTGGTTTCTATAACGTCAATGCTGGTTTGAATACCAATTTCACGCGATAATCTTCTACTGTCATTAGTGTTTGTCGAATCTGTGGTCGATGTGCATCTTAAACTTAAACATTGTAAATTATCGCCATGGCAATCCTGATGTACCGCACATGGATCACCGGCATCTGAAAAAATTTATTTCAATCGATCAACCAGTCAATTGGTTATGGAGTTTTAAAAATGTTTCCGCTCACTCATAGACTTGCGACGGCATATGTTTTCAGATCTTTCGTAAAAATCTTCCGAACATTCGCACAAATTCTCCTTACAAACTACGGAATCTCGATCATATCCGAAGAAGCAGTCAGTATCCTAAAATGGAAAAAAATTCGTTAGCTTCCGATGAAGGATTTCAACAATGCTGGGGGGCCGCAATAAAACGGATGTTCGTTTTGTTGTGGCGCCATTCACAGATTACACACGCACAAAACTCCGAGCCATTGCACGACAAAATTTATGGAGAACATTTCAATTCCTCACCGCCATGTAGAGCGTGTGTAAATTGCGAAATTCGGTTTCATTGGGTCTATGTAGAAACTTGGTTGACACTGAATCATTATGTTTACCTGAGTGCAGGGACTGTGTAGCTCGACCAATTGTTTGCATCTTCCTCTGATATAACTGTAGCCTTCGACACATTCGCAAACACCAGTACATTTTGATCCGGTAAGCATATGAGAGCATTGACTACTGGCAACACATTCCTCTCCATACAACGATTCTGCAATAAATTTAAAGTTTTTTGACATTGTAACGGAAGCATCGGCATGAGAAGCCTTTTGGTGCAGTATGGAGTTGGAGTACACACCTTTGATGCAAGTGGTTATGTCCTCAGAAAACACATAGCCGACCGAACATTGACACACATTGTTCAAGCATAATGCACCTTTTGTGGTATTGCAATCGGTATCCGAATCGCATGGCCAATAGAGTCCATAAATACCTGAAACAGAATGCATGCAAAATGGGGTTTTTAACTAAAAACCATTTAATTAAAGATAATTGTGCAGCACACCTGTGAAACACGAAATTATTAAAAATAATTTAAAAATTGAATTACGCTCCATGGTATCAATTAAACTAACTAACTAACAACAATGTGTGGAATTGGGTTTACCCGAACACTAAACGCTAAGTGCCAATAATGAAAAATCAATAAATTTAATAATCTCTGATTAATCCCATTAAATTCAACACCTGTTCAGAGATTAGATATCTCGAATATTGTAGTAGGATGGTGCATTCTGTTTTTTTTGATTCAATGAGTTCTTATCGCAGATAAACTCATCAAATAGCCACATTGTAACAATTCAAACGTTCCCATTGTAATGATTCATACGAAATTTTAATGTCTGTTGAAGTTCGAAGACGAGCAAAATCAGTCGAGCTGATACAGAGATATGACCGAATTAGTTCAATTTTCGAAGTCTAGTTGAGGCTCCCCGCAGAATTAATGAAAGGTATTGACAGGAGGATCGAATACGGATCACGGATTCGGAACTTAAAGTCCTTAGAAGGGACCTAAGTCAAGCTACTCGACAGTACAGTGGAGGTGAAATTTTGTTTGTCAATATTTCGAGTAAATTTTACACATTTTTCTGGTCCCTCTCGACCTCCTTCGATAAAAAGAAAAGTTAAAAATACTCAAATGAGAGAACTGTAGAGAGTTTGTAAAAACTTTAGTTTCCGTTTGTTTTACTCTAATGTTCTTATTCGAAGCTTCCTTGAGTAAACGCTTGAGAGTTTATCTAATTAATGGGTTGTGAAGGAAGAACTTATAAGTTACAACCTTAATTGACGACTAGTTTCTCTAAAAGAAGACCGACATGGGAATGTTAAAAATAACATTTGTTGCAGTGCACAAAGCAACTCTCCAGCAAAGTCACAAACGTTGTTTACAGAATTAGAGTGATCGAAATCGGACCGTGTACCCTTGAGAATTTCATAAATAAGTGTTAAAATATTCTCAAGGTACACTGTCCGATTTCAATCACTCAAATTTTGTAAACAACGTTTTTGACTGTGCTAGAGACTAAAGTGAAATTCTGTTCCATACCGACAGAATCTTAGAAATTTTTTTATTAGATTACATTAACGGCAAAGGAGTGCGTCTACCCCCTACCTCTACTGTGCAATCTTTTGCACGATTTTTAACGACTCTCACTCCCCGTCATCGTAAGGTTCCTAATGGAAAACAAAGTCAATATATACCACATCTACAAGGAATAGTCATTATTATTGCCATGTTGGAATAGTGTTCGCATGATGGGACTCCCAATCCCATGTGCCCTTAATTCGCATAAATTTCCAAAAAGTTAAATCCAAAAATTCGAAAAGAAAAATTTTCGCTATCAATAAAGAAAACGAAGGAGATTGGAATTCGGATGTATATGTGAGAAAGAGGAAAGCTTAGATTTTAAAACACATCGATTCTACTCGAAGTTCTCCAAATTTACGAATAAGTAATGAACATCCGTTCTCTGAAACGCACTTAAATGTATGAACCACTCATGAGAGAGTAATCATAAGCTCAGTCAAAACGCCAACCTTAACAAAAGCACCACTGAAAATAAATTCCGAGTGGCGCAAAAAGCAATCAATTGATTAGACAGAAAATGAAAGTGGTTGATTTCGCGGAAATAATATAGCATCAAAAGGATGACCAAAACAATCATGGACTGTGGACTACCTTACAAAAACCTAGAGGTTGACCACCAAAAAGGCAGGCAAGCAGACTGAAAAAGAAGAAGAGTGAGAGTTCAAACAACGCACACCAAATACTTTTTTGTTCCCTAAATTCAATACCTTATTGATCAAAACACAGCATAAAAAAGTCTGAAACACAAGCGTCACTACGCTGCCAACCTCAAGCTTTCGTTACAGCTCATTCACATAGGAACTGCTTTAATGTTCACTTAATTTCAACTGAAGCCACTTACATATAGAAGGGATAACTGAAATCCCTATCTCGTAGCGAAACTTTTCGACATATAACCGGCCAAATTCACTTGTTTCGTGTTCTCAAAAAAAAGAGAAAGAAACTCACACTTGAGCCAAAGCTATAGTGACTATCCAATAAGGAAAACGCGGAGGCGAAAAAGAGACAGATGTGATGGGAACTGGGAACACTATTATGTAGTTACACAGTTCATTGACAAAGGCTTGCTTATTTGAACGATAACCAAAATTCTAGACTGTACCAGTCTATTTACTGAACATAGTATCCAGTCAATTGCTTTATAATGTTTTGTTTAGGCATCATGGCGCTACCTTAGAAAAGCGCCGTGACGCAAGTCCATACTACAAAAAATGCAAAAAAAAAGTTTTTTTAGGCACTAGGGTGCATATATACTGGAACTTTTTGACTTCCCCCTTTAACCCGGAGTCCCGCAAATGTTTTTATCGTAATCTAGAGTTTTATATGAGTTCAACGCAGTATCGCACGTCAAAAAGTATTAGGATTTGGCAGAGATTTGAATCTTCAAAGGTTGGTACTTTTATATGAAAATGAAATGAAATTATATGAAAACGTGGAGTTTAATCATAGGAGTTTCGAACAGGAGGAGAACAGACAAGAGATTTTCAGTTGCTGAGGTGGACAATTATATAATGGGAAACTCAGCACATTGGTCCACCTCTACCACTGTAAATCTCTCGTCTGTTCTCATCTTGATTTGTTAGCTCTTCCTTCTGAATTGGTTTCGATTTAAATTTTTTGAATTTCTAACTTCTTTCCATCGATCTTTGCAATTTCAGGTTGGATTTATTCTAATTTTTTATCAATGAACTTAGCCGAGGGGCAGATATTTGTAAATTTCGTTGACAAAGGATTGCCTTTTTTGTATGGGATTTTCCACAAACTTGACAAAGGATTGCCCACAAATATCTGCCACTCGAACTTAGCTGTATTTTCGAATGAGCAAATGGCGACTTTCGAACACTCAGCGCGCCGCCGCCGACCATTTTAAAATCGGTGCACACCTCTAGATCAGTTCCTAAAATCCACAATCAAATTCCACTTCTTACACAAGAGATGACATCAGACAATTCGCGCAATTGTTTTTAGGTAAACAATAGGTTTTGAATCAAAATCTTTGCGTATCAAAACTTTAAGCGTCCCCCTTCCTGATATCCCTTCTTTTGTAAGTAGAGGACTTGCGTCACTTTATCCTCTTTCAAGAGGTCTTTGTCTGATTGTGTAATTGCTTAATCGACATATGTGGGTTCCAACAGAATATCACAGGACTTCCGTAGTCCAAAGTAATACATTGGATTCAAACACATCGTAGACGAAAGGGAAAAAAAACGTCGAGCCATAAATACATTTTCAAAAAAAAAACTTTCAAAGTCATTGTAACGTTAATTCCTTTGATTATATTTCGATAGCAGTAAGTTTACAATGTTGTTGTTGTCATATGAAATGTGGAAAAAAAGAATTTATATTTTTGAATCATAGGTATACCCTTCCACACGTTATACTAACGTGGGGTGCTTTTTCGTCACGTACATCATCAGAGCCGGAATGAATTTTATTTTTCATTTCTTTTTTATCGCCATGTTAGAAATTAGTTTTTAAAATGAAATGAAAATAGAAATGAATATTTGAAGTATATCATTAGGGCACACACATAAATATACACCCTGCCTGTAACGAAAATGGAATGCATCATCAAAAAGCAGCGGGAATTGCATTTTTGCTAATGTGATTTTTCATTTGATTTTCGTTCATTTATTTATGATAACTGGAACAAATCCTACACGATCGGCGTCGATGGGAAACTAGGCCAGGGAACAATTGTATTCAGAACATTTTTTTTGATATTTCATTAATCCTTGATGGTATCTACATAATCCTGGTGAGGTGTATAAATATAAACATATCGACTTTTGGTAATTACGTCATCATATAATGTGTGGAAAATTATCAATTATTTCTCTACTGTTATGGCACCATACACACACACAAAAAACGAACCCTGCTGCTTTTACTATTATGATCCGTTTACATTTTAAGAGATTACTTTTTCATGCATGGTAAAATATTGATTGTAAGAAGAAAAAAAAAACGACAACCCAAAATTAGACATCAAATGGAAAACAATTTGAAATTTGAAAATTATAAAGAATTGTTTGTCCAGACACAGACTCAATAGACTATTTTTGTGTTACACGAAACAAATAAGTCATCAACATACCAGAATCAGGCTCCTTCCAATCAACAATTACAGCAATTGATTTTTGTTATCAATGAAAAAACAAAACCACCCGATTCCAATTGAATATAAATATTTTCACACACAAAAATGCAGCGTAGTATTAATATCTGTTGATTCAAATGGTTCAAATTAAGCACCAGAATACATAAAGAAAAACCCCCAATTTCTATTTTCATCTATGCGACACAGCACCAAACACTTTCACAAATCGTAAATAAACAACAGACAAACATTTTCTGGAATAAAATCACAATTAATTTGGGTCGTCAACTCCAAACCAAGTTACGTTAAGAAATTTAATCGAATTTCATTTAACCACCACGTATAGCCACATGCCAGGCCGCGCGTGCTTTTTCATAGTCATTTTTCTCTTTTGTATGATTGTTTGATAGTTTTCCACTGAAGCATTTAGTTTATCGGAAAACACCGGAAAGCGTCGCGTCGTATGTTCACATACTCATAATATAAATGCAGTGACCAATAATTGAACCCGTACGAAGCACGACGGTCTTATGCTTTCACCATCACGTTTGTAACACATTGAAGTCGAGTCACTGTGTAGGGGTAGGTCTTCTGTGGTTACCCCTAGATGACAAATCAGCAATAAAAAAAATGTCCAAGGATAACTTGAGTAAAATGGAACTAATCTTGATGGAGCTTTTTGTCTCGATTTGTAGTCACAAATGCTAGTTTAAGTTCAAAGGTGAGCTAAATCGGTCGAGCCGGTCCAGAGATATGGTCGAATTCGAGGGGTAACGCACTTCTCTGGCCGAAATTCAAAAACGGAGTAGGTAAGTGAGTCCAAACGGATTCAAATCATTTGGTTTCATGCCAACAAAAAGCGGAAAATTTAAGCTGAGCACCCCAGTGGGAGGCAAGTGGCATTTAGTCCCATGAGATTTAATTCATTAAGTCCAAAGGAGTGAGTCACACTTCGGTCGAATTAGTGCTATTTTCGAGGTCTAGTTGAAGTCTCGCGCATATGTTACCGGCAGTATTCCTCATTCAAAGTTGATAGATGGTGCAAATGAAAGGTATTGACTAAAATCCAGGGAGGGAGCCTCAGTTGAGTTACCAACAATAGTACAGTGAAGGTAAAGTTTTTTTTGTCAATATGTAGAGTAAATTTCATCTGATTTCCATGGGTTTTTAAAGGTAGTGACGAACGTGAAGCTGTAAAACTGTTTTCTGTGACTTAATAAAATGGCTGTCAACCGCCATTTTGGATCATAGCGTTTCTCGCCCATATCTCGAGTAAATTTTACTTGATTTTGGTGGATTCATTTCAGAATTCAATTTTTAAATTAGACTTTGTACGGAACTTGTGCGATTACTGGAAGCAGTTTTAACATGGGTTGAGTTTCAGTTGAATGGTCGAAGTGTTGCAGTGTTGCAAGAGTAGTTTTGAGATGTACGCCTTTTATGGACAACGAGCTACATGTCGTGCACTACTCGTACGGGTCCTCTCTATGTTTTTTTGCTGTTGCTGTTGTCTCTCTAATGGACAAATAAAAATTGTGTATACTCATCGGGGTTAACGGTTTTACCATTAAAAAATGTGCGCATATTGACATTCATACTTTGAGAGCTATAAAACTCAGACTCAGAATTAAGTTAGTAAAAAATTATCAACTTGAAAACTATGTTGACATAATGAAATTTGTATGAAAAAACTACGAATCCAACGATTTCAATTCGTAGAATATGATGTGATATCGACATTATCATACACAAAACGTAACGGATCGTTTTATTGTATTTTGATAAGTGGTAACCCGTGTGGAATGAATTACTTGGATTGAAACTGTTGGATCTTACTATTTCTTCGCTGCTCGTACTCGAGCGCGACCATTCCTTAATACCGAAGCATTCTATGAACTGGGTATTGTCTAGAAAATTCAGTTTCAAATGATTATTGTGTGTGTAGGCAATCAATCAAGAGTGATACTACAAATAAAGTTCTAAAACTGGACTTTGGGAAAAATATTCATAAAAATCCGGGAGTAAAAGTACTCCCGAGAAGGGTGTGACCCGATTTTTTATAGAGCTAGAAGTAAAATGACTTTGACTTTCCCGTGATTATGTATGGCGACTTTTGAACCTTCGAGACCTGACTTTTGGTAGTAGTTTCCCCTTCGTTTGTACTATTTTTCGCAGCTGGTCTCGACTATGATCTCTTTTGGGAGTGCGTCGGTTTAGGGTTTTCATTATACATCACTGACTGTCATAACACTCGACATAGAAAATATGTGTGGAGACTCTTGGTATAACAATAGCTTTGCATTTCTTTCGCTAAAACGGTAGAGTCTTACTTTTTCGGTGTAAATTGAAGCAGACAAAACATGCATTAGCACCTCGATTAGCACACGCATACAAGTATCAACATTTTGAAGACTTTTTGATGACATTTGAGTGTTAATGCCACTGCTCATAGCACTTGCTTCTAGCAAGAACATAAATTCGGATTAGCTAAAGCACATATAAAACGTTTTTCAAAGTAGTGTTCATGCTAGAAGCAGTACTGTGCCGAATCATGTCTAAGAAACATCAAACTTCCATTCATGCCCTTGCCCAATACTCTCCAGGCATGAATGTAAACAAAGTCAGCTGTCAAATAGAGTACTGTTTTGTATGAGATTGTATCCTCACTCTCTTTACAGTGCAAAATATTTGTATAAACTGTCCAGTTTCAGTACTCTATTTAGATACCACTCATGCCTGGAGAGTATTGCCTTGCCCCAATCGTACACAAACGGTACACACAATACAGCCAATATTTCAAACATTTTGTCATTTCTCACATTTGTTTGACATTTTAACTGTCACATCGTAAGGGAAATTGAATTTGGTGTGTACATCAGTCACATTGTGTGGCACGGCCATGACTCGAATCACTAGATTTTCATAGCTGAATTTACGGACATTTTCAGAAATAGAGTGAATAGAGTACTTCAGCGTTAAGAAAATGGTTGAAAAAAACGATAAGGGTGGTTAAAGGGGCGTCATGCTTTTTCAGTGATGCCATCAGATTCAAATCAGATTAACTCGACAAGTATGCACTTTTTTGAATCAATATGTACCTTAAACCCCTAAATGGAATGTCACTTTCGACTCAAAAAGTGAACATTTGTCGAGTTACTAGCGATTTAAATCTGATGATTGCACTGAAAAAGTGTGGCGCCATTTATGTATACTCCATCTAAAACAAAGACCAATACCAATAACCGAACAATTCGAGCAAAATTTTCGTTCCCATTCAATTGAGAAAATTGAAAATACAAAATTTAAATCTGAAAAAACTTACCGGTCAAATGAAGCTGTTGACTGCATTACATAGATGGCATTAGCTATCAACAACAATGCCGGCAACATGAAAAACCAAAATATTTTCTCGAAATTTATAACAATAACACACGAAGCGACAACGAAAACGAAGTGATCGGAAAAGAGTGTTCATATAGTTGTATAAATAAGATTATTATTTTGTGTCTCAACAAAAAAAGCGACTCGAATCATTTTATATTTTGGTGATAATTTGTGTTTTTGTTTAAAATTCCAGTTCAATTTTCGACTTAATTATTTGGCTTTGTTTCTACACTTTTTTTTTTTTGTTAACTGGTAAGTGGATGTTTATCGATCACCCTGCGGGCAATTTTACAACAAAAAAAAAACGGAAAAAAAATTCTCGATTGCAAACTGCGTAGACGAATAAGTCATTGTTCTCTAGAAGAAGAAAAAAACATTTCGGCCTTCTTCTGTGTGGTCGGTTTTTTAATTCTCTTTTGTACAATTTAGAAAAAAAATGCAAACAAAATGGTCGTATCGAATGAAATGAAGTTCTAAATCGAAGAACAGTCAGATGACATTTAAAGCTTTTAACTATATACGTCCTGGACGGTGGTAATTCTTCGAAGTCGGATCGATTCCAAGTCGATTCATCTTGTAATGCTCCAACCCAATTCCTTGCTCAAATTTTTTATTTTCATTCCATTGCTTATCGGTTAAACCATTTTTGCATATTCACTGCAGCCGATGGATATAAAAAATTTCACTTCGGTCAGTCAGATTTTTTAGCTTTTTTCCAAACATGACAAATTGATTTTTCAGTTATTTTCGATCTGGCTGTGGGTACTCGAATTTTGTATTTGAAAGGGCTAGTGATTGTGTCATTGCTCTTCGCTGATGCCGCTTAATTGTAGCATAAAAGTGCTTAATGTTTAACATTATTCATTCATTCTATATACACATGCATAACGGCCTCGAAATGTTTCTGTATACATAATAAATACTGAATTGTGAGTTGCTTGTACTTACCTAGGTCATATCACATTTTTTATCGTATCGTTTCCTTGTTTAAAACAACACAGTTCAGGTGATTCTTTTGTCTGATGTAAATTGCATTACCTCGTTGAATCAATCTTATACAGCAATTTGTAGCTTACAACCATCGAATTTGCTGTCGTTATAGAGAGAATATTGAAACACCGAAAACCAATTTTTTTTTTCAAAATTAACGATTGGTGAAACAGCCCTGATTCCATTCATAAAAGGTTTTCGTTAATTCGTACAATTCGGTTTGAATATTGATGCCAATATTATGTCGTCTTCCTTATAAATAGCATTGAATTTATAATTCAATATTTTTATCGTAAACAAAAGCTTAATATTCCAACATGGACAAGGTAAGGTAAAGTTGTAAGAGCTGATGAGGTCACTCGATGTTTGTTCACCGTCTGTACTGAAGGACAGAATACACATTTTTTATTCATTGGAAAATGTAATGATAAAACGTCTGCCCACATTCTAATAGCTGAGTGACATGAACGATATTGCCCAGTCCAATAATATCCATTCCAAGAATTTTGTCGTAGAAATTTTTCCCGGTTACCACCCTTGATTTCTTGGAATTGGTGTTATGGGACTGGACAATTGTGTGTGCCAAAGATGCAACTATCGTTCTCTGCGATGGCTTGAATGTGTCCCTGAATTGGATATTAATGTATGACTTGTATAATGGCCGATTCCATGCCTTGTCTTATCTAAGGCTTCGAACCTGAACTAAAATTTCGGATTCAACCCGAATTTAATCGGAACAGAAATTTTCGATTTCTTGCCTCGAACCGAACCTGACCTGGATCCGAAAATTTCAAATGAATCAGGCCAGGTTCGAATTGAAGCCACAACAGCCAAGAACAGGTTCGGCTCAAGAACAGGTTCGGGCCAACCTGAATTAAAATAGGTCACTCTGAACCCGTTCCGAGCCTCACTTATGACGAACGAAAGAGATCTTGAAATAAATCAAAATATGAATGTATTCCTTAGAACTACCTTCGTGGAGCCTAATTTGCTATAAGAATGGATTCCAAACAATTTTAGTCAGAAGTTGGTTAGTCACGCGATAAGGTCGCATGGATCCTCTATCAGGAATCTTGAGTTAAGAAAGTCAGGACGAAAATTGTTCATTAAAACCATCTCAAAACCTCTGTATATCCGACTTTTACCTAGACAACATTCAGTTTTGTGTTCTATAGAAGTTTGTGGTTCCATTCATGTATCATTACATGCTAATTCACCCATACCTATACGACCAAGAATGACACGGTTACTGACTAATTTATTAAATACGAAAGCTCTTCTGCATTTCGCAAGATGCGCAATTTATTATACGATATGTTTGCCAAATCGGTTTTTTGTTTTCGATCAAAAAGAGCTCCACTACAACATGACGACGTCTATGTATTTATACTACTGAAGAAAATCGAACATCGTTGTATGTGATCATCAAACGATTCCGATCGCAGGTGATTGATTGATCAAACGGCATTTAGTAGTGTTGATCACACAGGAAGAAACAACGCAATATTGAGACAATATCAAGGTGGAGCTACAGCTGTTTTTCACAGTCGCTTTTTGTTCAGTTGAATCGTTAGATTGTATCAAAAATGATTGAGAGCCAATCAGACGATACATTAGAAACAGAAGTGGGAGCTACATCACTCAAGCGGTTGGATACAAATGCGTCACTACCTGACGTGAGACAAGACTTTGTGGACAGAATTGATTCGTACAACGACACTGCGTTGGAAGCAGAAAACGATCAAAGCGTTGAAGAAGCCATAGAAGCAAAGCAAGTAGGGTGGAAGCTGTCTGATTTTGCTATAGACCGTCGGTTAGGTAGCGGACGTTTCGGCAAAGTTTATTTGGTGCAGGAGACAAGCACGAAATGCGCTTATGCGATGAAAAAACAGGATCACAATCAAACAACTGAAATTCTGGTGGGTCGCGAAGTGGGAATACAAACAGATCTGTGCCATCCCAACATCTTACGGTTATATGGTTCGTTCCATGAAGACAACGCCACCTATTTAATCTTGGAATACGCTCCGAACGGTAGTCTGCGCAAAAAACTGGACAAACTACCGAATAAGCGACTGGACGAGAAATGTGCGGCTCGCTATATTTTAGCTTGTGCTGATGCGCTCATTTATTTGCATGAACGAGACATTATTCATCGGGACATTAAACCAGACAATCTTTTGCTTGGTGTTGATGATGAATTGAAAATTGCTGATTTCGGACTATCCGTAAATGCTCAAAACCAAAGGCGAAGAACAATTTGTGGAACACCGGATTATATACCACCGGAAAGTATGTGTCAATTATCGGTTCACATTGCAGCGACATGATTTTCGTTGTTTTTCTCGGATAGTAATGAATGGCGAACCGTATTCTAAGGAAGTCGACTTGTGGAGTCTTGGCGTTTTGTGCTACGATCTTCTGGTTGGCGAATGGGCATTTAAGGCACCGACCAAGGAGGACACGTACTGGAAAACCATCAAAGCTCACTACAATCCATTTCCAGACTTTTTGTCAAAACCGGCCGGCCACTTGATTAGACGACTAATAGTTGTGGATCCAGAATTTCGTTTACCGCTGATGGACGTACAGCAACATCCTTGGATCATTGCGAACACTCAATAAGTTTGCTTACCTCGCCCGAAAGTCGATTCAAATATTTCGTTATGTGGGATTTTGAGTCTGAGCGAATTTGCACGGGAAATATTGTCGAATCGAAACTATGTTCAACATGTAATTCAAACTCATAAAATATTTAGATTGTAAATATCGACTGTTGATTGTATGATGTCAAACATAAGGTTCCGGCTTCCCTTATTGACGACTGCATGATTGACTTTGAATGCCTCGATAAGTGTCCCTACGGTTGCCTACGATATTCGTAGCATTTGGTGAGACAATTAGCTTAATAAAATATGCAAATGGGTTGTCTGCAGATCCATGTCTCGAACCTATGGGTATGAAAATGCAACTCTTTTCAGTGCGGTCCTCCTCGGGGTACGGGCATCATGTGCTTTGCATTTTAAAAACATTGACGCCAGTTAAATGTAATTTGTAAAAATTGCAAATTACTAGAATTTTTATTGAAATGAGATCTTCGTATTCGCTGTCAAGAATTTACCAATTAAAAACACTCACAGCGTTTTTGTAAACAAAGTTTGTCGCCAGGGCACTTTATTTTTGGACATCGGGCTGTGGGTGGTATTTTTAAATAGAACTTGAGCATCGAGGCGGGCACAAGAATTCGATATGTCCACTCATCCTCTATTCTGATATCTTATCATTTTCGGATCAAACACTGTTCTGCTGTGTTTTTAAGTCAACGCATCGAGAATTTTCTTCCCCCTCAAGATGCCAACCAGTTCACCCTATCTAATTGTTAAATGCCTAAAAATTTCATCAACTTACCAATTTCAATTATATTTTGCAGATAATTTCAAACGCAATCACAATGATCTTAAAAATGCCATCAGCTGGCGGTAACGGCCACAATGACAATTTGTATGACGTTGACAGTGATGATTTCGATGCGAACGAAATCGACAGTTCATTCGACGACGATTTTTCCGAGTATCTGTGGATGGAGAACGAAGAAGAATTCGACACGGAAGAAATGAAGCGGCTGGAGGAAGAAGCGCTAATGGAACAGTGTATTGAGGCAATGCTGGAGGACGAAATAGAAGAAGAAATCGAACGAGAAATTGAGTAAATAGAAAAAAATTATTTTTTTTTCTTCGAATTATCTGATGAATCAAAATTTCCGTTCTCTTTTAATCTGTGTGTGTACAGATCACAAGGTCTTTGTCATGTATTGGCAACACTGCAGTTACAGGTAGCGAATACAGAAACATCTAAATTGAATCCCTTAGCCAAGGAATTTGTACCGTCTATATCTTCAACAACGTCTTCGACTCAATGCTAGTCTATATGAATAGATGGGATTGATTGCAAGAGAAACGAACCGAAAAAAAAAACAGCCAACATATTGATAAACGGCCACACGACACACATACAGACACACTTACTATTCCTGCAGGTTTTTTGTTTCTTTGTTTTTGTTTTTTTTTGTCAAAAGCAGTTATCATTGTAATACACCACACACTTCTTCTTCTTCTTCTTAGGTTAGATTAAGAATGTAATGCGAAACAGTAATTCCAATTATTAACCAATCTACTCGTAACGAAATTTTTATTCATTCAATAGAACCATACGCAATGTGTAGTCCAACCGGCTAACCCGCATATTAATTTATGTTTGTACATATAACGAGAACGAAAGAAAGAAAAACCTCTTAAAACTATAAATAAAAAGTCAAATAAAAAGCAAAAATAACAAAGAAAAAAAAACTCAAACAAAAATCTACTTAGATGGAAAAAAAGCCCAACAAAAAAAAAGTCAAAAAATAAAAAATGAGAAAATCGAAAAAGCAAACAAAAAAAAAATTCAAAATAAAAATGCTGTTGATTAATCTCCATTGATTACGGATGTTTTTTTGATCGATTTAATTGCAATAATTTATTTTTTTTCATTTTCAATTCAATTCCTTTCAAAACAGAGAAGAATTTTTTAAGAAACGAGCACTATTCCCAACATTTTTTTTCACCCGCTCATCTGACAGCTCTTAATGGTTTTGTGGACATTTCTTGCCACATACTTACAAAGACTAGAAGGTGGCATTAAAAAGGCGCGAAATTTAAAACAAACCCGAAATTCAAGAGAACAAAGAAAGATGCATCTTTTCATTGTCGGTGTAAATGCAGCTTGTTTATACTGCAGCTCAATTGGGACGATAAGAGCGTTTGATAAGTAATTTTTTGGTTGTTTTGCAAACCGTTCGGAATTGTTGTCATCCAATGTTTTTGACGATTAAAGGGCAACCAAAATTGATCACTTGAATTTAAGTTATCCATTTTCGTTATCTTGATTTTGGATTAGATTTGAAATTTGTTCACTGTGCATTATTTTGTGTTTCAGCTCGCTTTTGAGTTTTCTAGTAGAGACTTTTTATCTGGGCTACAAACCAATCTTTTAAAAGTCGACTTAGTTACACTGGAATTTGTGTCTTGAGTAAATCATCTGAGTATTAAGCAGATTTATGACTTCATAACTCGTCATAGACATGCCCGATTTTTCGGTTTGCTTTGTGAAAAATAAGTTTTGAAGTTCAAAATTTAGATTTTGGACGAATCTCTTTTCTCGGGCTGCCCGTAGAAAATAATGAAACATTTCAAAATGGACGAACTTCAATTGTAAACGAAAATATCAAAAGTGTAAAATAGAATCACTATGCGTTTGTCACTCATTTCGTTTCTCCTGTAATTGTCAGAAACATTGACTTTGAACCGAACATGCACAGATTCACAAAAAATTAAAATGGAAGAGATAAAATTCCAATGTTCCCTTCAATTTCAAGTTGGTTTTGAATCTTGCGCCTTTCGAAGTAGCTCTCTAGTCTTTATAAATCTGTTGCCATATTAGCCGTCCAGAATTTGTGGGTCCAAAAAGGTGTAGGATCTATTTGAAAACAAAATAGTGCCACTTGGTAATTTAGTTTGACTGTAATTATGATACACAACTCAAAGTTCATTGTTTTCATATTTATCGAATTTGAATATTTTTTTCTTTTACAAAATCGGAGCGAAAAGAAAACAAACAAAAAAGTATTCAATGGTTCAACTTTATGATGTTAGAAATTGAATGTTAACTGATGAATTGTGTGTATGTGTGTGGGCTAAGGGATGACCATTATACACACGTCACCCCGTCACCCATAACTCAACGCCGATGACTTGACGTAACGTACGATGCATATATGTTTTAGTATTTTGCATTAAAAATAAAAACAAAAATTTTTTTGAATTGAAAATATCGTAGTGACTGGTGGGGTTAGTATTGGCTGCTAGAATTACACGACCGAATATCACGCGTTTTAGTCATTCACAACATATGGACATTCCACGTTGAGTTAAAAATTTTTCTAGTAGCTCGAGCAAATGTTAAACTTTTTCGGCTTCGTGTGAGTGAAATACGTTGGAAACCATGTTGAAAATAGCTATTTTTTCGTTTATCGAATACAGAGTACTGCGAGCTTTGCCTCTTGTTACGGCACATGGGTGTCAAAGTACCCTTATTGTCAGGAAAAAGAGTTTGTGGAAAAGTGTGGTCATTTGACTAAGTTATTCCGAATAGTCACAAAGTTGTAACGCAACCAACCGCAATTTTTTGATGGAAAAATATTTTAAAATCACATGTAACGCCACCAACCACGGAATGTCGTAGATGTCATTTCATATGTTGTGAATCACGTCGGTACGGAATTCCCAGAGAGTTAATGATTATGGTGACTGGGACGTCGTTTCGAAACGACGTCATAGTCGTCATAATTATCAATTCTCTGGGAATTCCTCGTTGTCATAGGAGTTTTTTTTTTGCGTCTTGATCTTCATTTCGAGTTCTGTGATGTGTATGAAAAGAGAATTGAAATTGCCATTTTTCTGTGTGCTAAAAGCATCGGAATGTGAGCTTTGATACTGTCAGAAATTTAGATGAAATTTGTAATCGGAATAAGAAAATTAAGTTAAATGATTGTAGGAATTGAAAATTTTGTGCTTCGCAGCCGTATGGAAATTTTTTTGATTTTATTTACACGGAGAATATTCGTAAATATTAGTCCGTGAACACCATCACTCAATGTAATTGGTCAAAATCAATTGTTGACCTTTTCGATATGGCCATATGGCCATGTAACCCCACCAACATTCAAAGCTACCCAAAATATTTTGTTTTCCTTTTATTTAATTTACTAGTAACGTTGTGATTGAAAATTTTTTTTTCTAATTTTCTTAGGCATAAAATAATAACTGGGAAGTTTAATGCAATTGAATTCAATGAAATCAGTTAACTTTAGCTAACTTTAAACAAAACAAAAAAGAAATCCCCAAGTTTCCTTTATAACGAAGAAAAGAGAGAGAGAGAGAAAAAAAGAAATTCACAAAACTCTGAATAGAAAAATGTATTTTAGCATTTGTGATAATTGTGACATTTTGTTTATTTAAATGGATATTTTTAAAACAGCAAACAAAAAAAATAATTTTAACATTGTGTGATTTCTAGATAAGAATTTAAAGAGAAGAAAAAATTACAAAAAAAAATTATTTAAATCTTAAAAGTAAGCAATTTTGTGTTCATATTCAATGTGATCTATACGTGTAGCCTTTTACTAGGCGAAGGCTAGGAACGGGTGATGTTGGAAAGGAAAAGATGACTCACTGGTTATGCGATGGCGCCATTTAATTATATAAAAGTGATAATCAGCTGGAACATGTTTGGCGGCTCAGACATCGCCGGACCCCACTCCCAGTCAAGAAACTCTCAAAATGTCATTATTTTAGTTAGTTTGCTGTTTCCACTGGAGTTCGAGAAAAATTTTTCAAGAATTTAATTTTTTGAAAGTTGTTGAATTTCTCTAAATTTCTTGTTAAATTTCAAGAATTTTCGAGAAAAATTTCACGAACTTAAATTCTAGAAAGCTCTTGGAATTTCCAGAAATTTTCACCAATTTCGAGAATTTAAATTCTTGAAAGTCGGTCCAGTCTGGAGTAGAACATTATGTTTGCCGAACGGCATTTATGTTTTCATCCAGTGGGTGAGAATTTCTCACTGAGCATCGTCGTGTCGAAGTGACGTGTTTCAGTCACCAAAATTATCATCTTTTCGATAGCGCTTGGAACAGGTCAGGTTTTACCTGATACCTGTTTCGACCCGAATTTGAATCAATCAATTTTGGCCTGACCTTACCTGAAACCTGAATATAATGATCAGGTCACACCTCATACCAACAGTAGAAGATTTCAGATATATATGTGAGAGCTGACTTAACAGGTTTCGTTCAGGTGTTGCCTTCATGAGATTACGTGACCAGACCTGAATTTTCAGTTACCAGTTACCGCAGTGAGGGGTTAAGTGGAAACCAAGTTTTAACGGAAGAACAGATTTGAAAAATGCGAATGCAAAATTTTGGTATTCTTGGTGTTCGGCTTAGGTAGTGCACAATTTCAAATTAATGTGGCATCTGTAGGTAGGACACTGTAGCAGCGAGTCTGGGAAATACCCTCCTCTCTGCTTTACTAGACCAATACTTGCAATCAGACGAAGAAAAAAAGCTTCAGCCCTATCAGATTGGGACGGCAGTTTTGTGGCTGAAATGTTTGAGCACTACACAAGTTGTTCATCGTAAAGATTTATTTTCACAAGAGCAGGCATCGCTAATCATCACAAAGCATTTTCGTGTTTACCTAGTTTTGTTCCTGTAAATCGTTGAATATTTGCTGAACTATGTTTTTATACTTCGACTCCAAATCATTTATCGATTCCGATAGCTGATCCCTGGCTTTTTGTTCATTCTTGATGATATTCTCGCATTTCATTTCAATTATTTGTCGGCTTTGTTTTTTATCGCGCAAACAAATTTCATTTCTCAATGCGGCAATTTGACATTCGTACTCTTTAGTCTTACGTTTGAATTGCTTTTGCTGCTTCCGGATGTACCGTTTCAAGTAGTCTGAATATTTTGTATTGTTTGCATCCAAATCTGTACTGACCGTAGCACGATCAGTTGACATTAGATCCTTTTTACTTTCGTTGGGCTCAACGAAACCATTCCATAAAATTCGATTATGAACGCAAAGGAATTGGTCTTCTGATCGTAATAGATTTTCGGCCACATTAGCGTTCATTAAATCGCCACATAAAAATTTGAATTTACTGCAAAAATTTAGCTTGAACGCCAAGAATTCCTTACGATTGTTGGGGCTCGCTTCTATAGTCATCAATTCGTCAGTCGCCTTTTGATATTTTTCAATAAAGTTCGCTCCTAAATAATCGATGAATTCAGCTAAAGATCGACTACTCTTCAAATACAGCTTCAGTTTGACTTCTTTCAAATCGGCTAAAGTTTCCTCGTACTTCTTTTGATAAAAAGTTTGTCCATGCAACACATTTGCCAATGGTTTTGCAAACAGTACCTTCGGCTCTATCCAATCGTTTGTTTCACCTTCAAACATGTTCTGGATCGCCACAGCGCCATCAACATCAGATATATAAAAGTCTGAAGTAATATCCGTAACATTCGATACGGAACGGTCTAAGTGCATTTTGAATACACCGTCGGTAGCATTACATATCGCCTCGCATTCACGGCAACAATTGGCCACCACATTCAGATCTTGGTCCAAATAACTTGAATTTATAAATGGATGGTCCAGATATCCCGTTGATATTTGATTACATATTTGAAGAAGCAAATAGTTTCGCAGTTTTACGTCAGCCGCTTGGGTAAGTGTTTGCAGTTTCTGAATCCATTTAACACATAACATAGCATCCATTTGGTTGGCTAGTCGAGTAACATGGGTTTTCAGTTTGACGAGAAGCTCTCGGTATGTGATATCCAGCTGAACCATCTGGACGTGTAGTAAATTATTTTCGGCCATGGGATTTTATTGACGCAACACAAAAATGACTATCAAAATACAGTATTGGTTGCTTTGATTGGTGAGTGTGTCTTCAGCCATAGCACTGCTTCTATCGTGAACATAAGACATATCAGAGTGGGCCTAAGGACGCCTTGCATTTCTTGCGTAAAGACCGGACTATGTTCATTTTGTATGAGTAAAAACACACAGCGCATGCAAAGGTACAGCAATTTGCAGGCCTTTTGTCGTTTTAGTTCAGAGTATTCATGCTAGTAAGCAGAGCTATGCAACATTTCATTCAGAGAACCGATACGCTTGACTAGATAAACAGAATGTGTGCCCATCGGTGCCTTCATAACACCATGGTTAATTTAGTTACATTATTTGACACGACAAACGAGGCGACATTAATAAAGGACGTCCACCATCTAGAGGGGAAGGGGGTTTATAAAAAGCGGACATGTCATACGTTGAACAAGCTTTGAACGAAAATATCTCGAAATCCATTTAAATCTTTTCTTAGAGAATGTTTTATCCATTCGAAAGCGGATCACTAGTAAACCAGGTAAGGCTGCATGGAGGTTGATCTGAGAAAAGTCTCAACGATTCCGAGCTATTTCAAAACCCAATTTCGTTAGTCACGGGAGAGGTCATGGAATTATACTTAGTAGCCCAGTGCAAGTTTTTTAAAAAAAAGTTCCTTGATGTTTTGGCGGATTGTCTAATTTTCTTGTACGCAAATCAACGCTTCTGTTCATTCTCAGGGATATCGGAAGCATTTGTAGCGTATATAAAAGCAGTGGTAGCGGAAAACCCGGGTTGAATCCCGGTGAGGCCCAATTCTGCATAGGATTTTTGTTCCAAGCATGACTATATTTCATAATCTGGGTATTTGAGGTAACAATCCACATCAAAAATTGGAATAATGGAATATTTCACCTTTTGTAATAGCGACTACTTGGAAAATAAACCAACAAATTTGCTCATCTTCTTGGCTTGGTTCCGTTCGAAATTCAAAAGATTACTAATTTACTGCTGCTTAGCGGTGATAACTACTTTCATACTGAACCCAACTCTAAAAGTAATGTCTTTTAGTTTCTCACGTCGGTAACATCGGTAAATCAAATTTGATTTCAATAATTTGTTTCCCTGAATGATAATCTAAATTGTGAGGTAAAGTATTATCGGACGGCCCTGCCTGAGCTTAGGGCTCTTTTGTGGGTTCAGCGTTTTTTTGAACATCGGTTGGGAGGGTCCAATAGGAAGGGCCACAAATGTTTAATTTTCATTCGAATCAATGCACTATCAAGCAGCGAAGCGAAGAATCTAGTAAGTCAAATAGAGGGCCAGAATCATATAGAGTAGGCTATTGTTCGTTTGCATTTGTATGAAAGAAAATTGCAACCTCCGATTGTTTGTTATTGTTTTAGCCCAAAGAATTGTTACTAAACACGAAAATACATTGCTCTGGCAGCCAATCGAGTCATGTAGTCACCAA
>JANTFA010150405.1:0-11246 GCA_026413405.1 Phytosciara flavipes | reverse complement strand
AATGTTTCTGACAATTACAGGAGAAAGAAAATAAGTGAAAAACGCAGTGATTCCATTTTGGAATTACGATTTTCGACTATATTTTAAGTTCGTCCATTTTGAATTGTTTAGTGTTTTTGCCTATTTTGGATATTTGTCAAAGTTTTACAATCTTCGGGCAATAATAATTGGTAGAAGACTCGAAAGCGAACTAAAACACAAAATAATTTAAAGTGAACGAATTTCAAATATGAACGAAATTGGATAACTGCCTTTGAGTATGGACTTCTAGTTTTACCTTAACCGCGATGAACATTAAATGACAACTATTCTGAACGGTTTGTTATGGTGAAACAACCAAAAAATTATTCATAAAACACGAAAAATGACAAACTAAAAAACTTTTTTTGTTTCCTGTTCTGTTTTGAATTTCGCGCTTCTTAATGTAACCTTCCAGTGTCTGTAAGTCTATGCAAGAACTGTTAACGAAACGATCTTAGCCGTTTCGGAAAAGCCTGATTTCAGCACTTTTTTGAAATTATTGTTTTTCTTGGCGCTTCAAAATCATCAATGTTTTTTTTCCACTTGTGTGATTTTAACAATCGCTACTAAACAGGGATATTTGAGAGCTGTTTTCGCCCGCGTTCGAACAGTTTAATCCATCCGAAACCGAAAACCATGGGACTCGATGCGGTAAAACAGTCTTTCTGGTAGAACTTAAGCGCCAGAGTTCGTAGAGCTAGGTGAACTTTTCCGGAAGAAATAATCTTTGTTCGTGGCAGCGATCGTGGTAATATTTGAGGAAGTTATACAGAAATTTCGTTGAGTTTTTTCATTTTTTGTAGCGCCACTCGTAGCACTGAAGCGTCGAGGAAAATATCGAATTTCATAACACATTCTACAACTTTTTTCAAGCTTTCCAACCAGCCCCCTAGCGTCAAAATCGGTTAGAATTTCGATATTTTTCTGAGGAAGTGAATTTTCTGAGGAAGTTCCTACCAAAAGTATACTTCAAAATTTTCTATTTGCTACTTCCTACACTTCCTACACCATTGATCGTAATTGCATGATTTTCTTATCATTTCCCAGAGTTCGGCGAGTTCTAGGAAATATGATGAGATTGGATGTTGGAAAATTGAGAAGTTATGGAAATATTTTCCTCGTGTGACAATCGACACATCTAGTTCCAGAAAAGCATTTTTATCACTCGATTGAATGACTTACTATTTAGGCATACCATTCATTCAGCATATGGCATCGAGTAAAAACTAACAGATCTAGTGCCAAAAAAAGTATTCCTCACTCGGCTGCATGAATATTTATCGGCCTGATTCAATAAAGGAATCAGTCATTGAAAGACTACCATTTATTCAACCAAAGATTGAACACTAGATGTTATTAACGGCATAATGAACGCTAAGGTATCACCATTTGAATAAATTCAATTCATTTTACCGTTACATAAGAAACTCTTTTTGGAAAGAGTTTTTTCCATCGTCGTTGAAAGCCAAAATTTTCCACTGTTCAGATCACTCTGTCTTTCAATGACTTGATTATAGCACTAATCGTCACAACAAATCGCATTTGAGGATAAAAATAATTTCAATCCAGTTCCATCTGTTAAAATAATTCAAATCACCAATTTTAAAATAGAAGACGCTATGAATAATTAAAATTTAGATGAATTTTATAATGTGACATGAAGTGCCGATGCCGGTTATTCGTTATCAGTTTCTGCAAATGGTAATACATTAAGTCATAGCGAAAAATCAGATTAACTAATCAAATTGATGCAAATTTCAAATGTCTTTGAGCGATAAAATAGAGTGAGGTCGGATAATGTGGTGGAACGCCTTGAAGAAATGATAAGCTCAGTGTGGATGCTTCGTTCTTAGACCCGTTCGAAGTACGAGGGTTTTATACGTTCACTCTTACGTCAAATTCGAACTCCGGAGTAAGGGCAAACCTTCTGTGGTCACCCCTATCTTGATGAGACTTTTTTCCTCGATTTGCAATCGAAAAAGTCAGTCTAAGCTCGAAGAGATATGGTCGAATTAGTGCTCTTTTCGAGATCGAGTTGAGGTTTTTCGCATTATACTACCGTCGGTAGTGCTCGTAGAAAGTTCATAGCTAGTGCAAATGAAGGTACACCGATCCAGGAAAAAAAGAGCTCGTCAAATTCGGATATCGGGCTCGGAAGGTAGAGCTAGTAGAGTCAGCCTTAAGTGTACTCGGCCGTACGGTGAAGGTAGAATATTGTTTTGAATTTCGTCAGAATTCTTTTGTTGTTTGTAAAATTCTTAGAATTTTGCAGAATTGAAGGGAATTAGCATGTCCAAAGTTGCGCATGTTTTACAGTAATTTCTCTCTTAGCATTCTTTTTCTTTCAGCGTTCTTGTACTTCCACGTTTCTTAAAAACGGTTTTTATCGAGAACAATTGGAGAAAAATTTTTGAAATGAGTATTTTGAACATGCTTCGATGATAAGGTTCTTTGAAATAGAATATCAAATTTAATCACAATTTAGCCATCGGCTTAGGCGGCTCTGATAGGGAGTATCGGCAGCTACTGTCGGCTAAGACAGACATCGGTTGACACAAAATCGAAGAAAGATACATCATCGACCCAAAAATTTGTTATGAAGTCAACGGTACTGAACAAGACACGAAAATTAACAACGAAAAACGTTCGACGTACGAAGGTTTTACAAAGAAAAATACAAAAACACATTCAACTTTAGTGACTGGACAGTGAAAGGATTATGGTTCGGAAGCAGAGTGCAATAGCGTTAAAAAATTTTCCGAGTATTTTAGACTAAGCAAATCCAAATCAATTCGAAATTGAAATGACTAAAGAATTTTTAAGTGCAACAATCCACATCATTCTCAATCACATTTACAACTAATTTCAATCAAAAATCCCAAACTCAACATTTTGTTCGTAATTTTGACCGATGTGTTGTGTAATGAAGCGAGAAAAATAGTATGTGTAACTCGGACCAAAAAGTCTATTTTTGACCCAGGTGATGAAGAAGTCCGAGGATGGAGCGGAGCGTTACATAAAATACTATTTCTTCTTCGTGCGTCGGGAATGAGAGAAGAAGTGGCGATATTTCGACACTTTCCCGAAACCAAAAATTCCTTTTTTGAAGGCAAGCTTCCAAGTTATCACAGTTGTTGAAAAATTTAATTTTTCTACAGATTTTTAAAACTCAAATTTACTTAAGTTGTCCAGAACAAGGAAACTATCGAATCGGAGTATACGAAAAATATTTTTATCACTAATGCAATGCCAAAATAGTTCTAGCCCACTTAATCACGCGCTTTTTAGGAGGGGGTAAAGTGAATGGCTTAAAACCATTTCTTTCACTTTTTCGTTAGATTTTCTAGCCCCGTACGAAGTACGATGAGCTATTAGGTTTAATACGCCGTTTGAAACCATCGGGATTGGATCCTGCCAGGTGGTGCATTACATTTTAAGATGGCGAATCGACAATAACAAAATTACGTTCGTCCGTCGATAACTTGGGTAAATGAAACCCGATTGCAATAAAAAATATTTCTCTGAATGGTACTTGAAAATTGTGAGATTAAGGTCGAAGATGGGGGTTTTGAGAAGGCCCATTACTGAGCTAGGGCCCTTTAAGTGTTTTAGGACTTTTTGGAGATATCCACGGGAAAAATACGATGAAAGTGTAAATATAGCACCAAATCATAGATACTGTGAATACCAATCCAGGAAGAGAATCGTTAGCTAGACGCCCTAGAGTGAGGTTTATTAGGGCCCTGCGTGTTTTTTTTGCATATAAATCGAGTAAATTTCACTCGACTTTCATGATTCATTTATAGCCAAATGAAATCCAAATTGTTTCTCGGTTAGAAAATGGATTCAGGAGCTTGAACTAGACGAAGGCCGCTACATTACGGTCCTATGAAGCCATACTTTGTAGGGATGTTTAGAATCGCGCTATGCGCGATTTACACATCGGATATGTTTCCTACAACTTTTAAGCTTTAGATAAGTAGTAGTATCACATAAGCAATGCATACTGGATCCTACGGGGCTCAGTCACAGCGTCTGCTAGGGTCTTCTTTCAATTTTTGTTATCTTTTCACCAAAAATATATTCTATCGTCCATCCGCAAAACCCGTAAGCCTCGACCGGTTTACACATTCATTAGATGCAGTTGCTCTGCTTGGCAAATGATATAAATAGCGCGAAATTTCTGACTGAAAATTATTCTGGAACAGTACCACAACCAGTGAAGACTAATAAAAATGGTGAGAATGTCTAAAGCATTATCTGCATGGACTAGTGAAAGTTTCGAAGCAAAAATACTTTTTTTTGTGTTGTGATACTGATAACTACTGTTGTTGATTTGTAATCTTTTTTATGAGAAAACATGATTTTAGTGATTTTGCCAATTAATTCAATTTGTTTCGAAGTCTTTCGGTTCATTTTTATAGTTTTTCGAGAAAAAAAAATTTGTAAAACGTTGCTGATGTCCTATCTTTTTTCGAACAGAAATTCCTCATTGTTTGCCTTGCGGCTATCGCAGTTGTTAGCGGCGATGTATCGCAATTGTTCAGAGGAACGAATGTCGAGAATTCATACTTGCCACCACGATTCGAACCGGCTCCACAGTACCAACCAGCACCAGTACCACAATTCGCACCACCACCTCCACCACGTAAGTTTTCTACATTTTTATAAATATTGTTGCCGTTAAGTCAGCCCAAAGACTTTTTTATGATTGAAAGACCTAGAGTTACTTTGAAAAATTCTTTGATATTTACCAAATCTAGTACTCCGTAAACCTGAGTGACATTTTCTTGAACAAGACATTCTTCAAATCGATTTTTTTACCGCGAAGCCATGATAGTACATTTTTGATGATGAAAAATGTAGATCTTGTTGCATATTTCGAACTTAAATATGAAAGATTAAGAATAATAATGAAGAAGAATGAGGAGTCATAACTTCAATCCAATTTTATCTACACATTCAAAGTGTTTAATCAACACTACGACCTGCGTAATGTAACAGTTGAGAATGTCAATTTTTTTTCAATATTTTCTCTTTCTATGGAGAAACTTTTATCATAAAGAACAAGAAACACTTTTAAGACTTCTCATTCTAAATTCTCTAGCAAAATCAACTGCTGATAAGAGTTTGAGACAATTTGTTTCGTTACAGCTTTCTGTCCGTCTATTGTTCTTCTGGAATTTCTTATTAATTTATCTAATTGTTTGCAGCACCACCACCACAATACTTCCAAGGCCCAGCACCACAATTCGTAGCACCTCCTGCACCACCACCACGTAAGTTATCTAAATATTCACACTGAATGCTACAGTTAGCCAATCTTACGTCAGAAACGTTTTAACGTTAAATTTAATGTGTACACTTACGCTTTTTTGACGAGATTTATTGGCTGTGAGTATTACAAAAGATTCTAAAATCAAAATTTCCTTTTCCCATTCAAATATTCCAAAAATAAAAGTCGAGATTGTGTTATAACGATCAAGATGATGTTCCAACTTCCTTTTGATCATTGTACCACAACTATGCAGACAATCCGCAAACACAGTTGTCTTTGAATTTCGAGTTCACCTTTTTGATACAATTTTAAACAAACATCTGATCTAAGCTGGGCTATGTTGATTTATACTTAAATAAATCGGTTATGCTAACTAATTATTTTGTTTGTAGCACCACCACCTCCTCCACCACCCCCACCTCCTCCACCACGTAAGTATCCTACATTTTCCTTTTCCCTTTTGAATAAATTACGCGAGTTTCATCATCATTCACGTGTGTTTTTAGTTTTTGAAGGACTAGATTTATTTAGAACAGTACGAACCAATGTAACATTTCCAAAAATCTACTGATTGATGATGAGACCTTTCATATTTCAATAGCCTAATTCAACATGAAATTCATAAAATCCCAACAATTTTTCCTCACTAATTTCACAAAACAAAATTGCAATAAAATGAAGGTTCACTTGTATCATTTACATGTGTAAAAACTTTCCGCATGAGACAGCGATTAGTATAAACTACGACGGATTCTGAAAGTTATTCAATCATTCGGGACAATTTGTGAGACTCGCGAAATCACTGTAATTGAATACCTCGCCTTCGGCTAGGATATTCACTATGCAGACTCTACACTTGTCAAAATAACAGAAGTTTACAAAGCTTCTTGCTTAAATACACAATCGTGAGTTCGACTCGTATCACAAAATTACTACTCGTGTAGTGAATGACTTTTGCCGCATCAGCCGTAACCTACTGTTACCTCATTTGATAATATTTACAACATGTCACATACTGCTTTTCTTTTGAAACTTTGTTAATACAATTTTTTCTATTTTCAGCACCACCCCCACCACCACCACCACGTAAGTTACTTAAATTTTTATACCTAGTATTGCACCCAGAAACTTCCCTTAAATAAATTACCAAAACTCTATCTATCAATTGAAGAACTAGATTTGAAATTTACCTAAAAGACGCTACATTAGGACTACTTCCAGAAGTTCTATCACATTTCGATCTTAATTCCGTTGAAGAAAATTATCCAAATGTTTACCAAAGCAGTATCGACTGCTGATAAACTTTTGCGAAAATTTGCCCCGCACGAAAAGTGTAGAGTAAACGGATGAATCATTTTTTAAACGGAAGTCACTCCATTTGACTGCGATTACAGCTTAAAGCTGGACGTTAATGTTTTTCTCCAATTTCTTATTTATTCATTTATTTGCAGCACCACCACCACCACAACAATACGTTCTAGTTCAGGTGCCACAATTCCAAGCAGCCCCAGCCCCAGTGCCACGATTCCAACCAGCTCCACAATTCCAACCGGCTCCACAGTTCCAATCGGCTCCACAATTCCAATCGGCTCCACAATTCCAATCGGCTCCACAATTCCAATCGGCTCCACAATTCCAATCGGCTCCAGCACCAGCTGCTTCTTTCGATTATAACAACGGATACAGCTACAGAGTACCCGGAAAATAAGAAACTATTCCTATTTCCGTCAAATGTCAATTCGATTGAAAAGTTACCATTCACAATTTTTCGAAATTATGTGATTGTACCGAATTATAAAATTAAGTAAATAAATTTTGCGAAATCATAACAAAATAACTATGTGGAATTTCATTTGTATATCATCGACATCACCGACGAGATTCCAGTTGATTAGAAACCTTAACAGTCATAAAGGAACTGCTGCACTCGAACGAAAAGTGATTCCTTTTTCACCCGGGAAAACATAATAAAAACACGAGGGGGACACGTACGAGTAGGTGTCTCTAGAAGGCATATATCTTAAAACTGCCTTCAAGCCATTCCTTTTAAACTTATTTATTGTAAAAATTGTCTACCGTAACGATAGTCCCGTACGAAGTCTGATTTGGAAATTAATCTCCGAAAAGAATCCAGATAGATATGTGCCTAAATATGCATTTGATTAATTTGTAAAATTACTACAGTTATTGAGAGAAATACTGATTTGATTTTGAAAACAGCTGCTGCTCACCAAAATTAGTTTGATGATCAAGAGTTGATCATCAAAGAAAGTGGTTTGCTCATCATTCCAGAATTTGATGATCAATTTTTTCTTGACAGTGATGTGATTTGGATTTATTTGATTTGATTTCATGTGCTGATTTTTTGATGATTATACTTTAAGTCACCTCTCCAATATTAGGTCTAAACAATTCACTATCGAGCAGCGAAGCAGAGAATCTCTTAAGCCAGATAGAGGCCATTGGTCCAAATGAATGTTAAAGCAACAAAACGTTCATCTTGTTGGCCTGTGCACTGAAAATAAATGTTCATCTAAAAAATCTATTATTTCCACGACCAATCGACGTTAATTTCTAGAAGTAGATATAATAAGGGGCTGGTGAATTTATTGCTTGTGAATTGCTCTTATCATAGCATTGCGGAAGTGGCATAAACGATGCTACACGAACTCTCACTATCTATTCGCAACAATCGTTTTGGAGTAGTGGCGATATGCGATACGCGGGGTAAACCACTGAAGGGATTATTATGGAAGTGGAATACCCTCTCGATGTGATGTTGTTTGGACTCACAAACGGTTCGTGGAGCGAGACAATAGTTTTTCGCTTCTTCTTTTTTTATTTTAGTTAAGTCACCCGTCATTCAGACTACATCTGAATTGCATTACGGCAACAAATATATTGGAAATCATCATCAACTGTCAGATAAGTTACTAGACCGGAATAAAGGCTAGTGCAGCAAACAAAACGAAGCAGCACAAATTGCATCAGCGTTTATGATCATAAACTTCAGTAAGATATAATCAAAATTGATCATCATCATTGGAACCCTGCTCGTGCCTTAACTGGAATCTTGCGCATACGATGTGTTGTCGATTTTCACATTTATTGTGCAAAATTTCCATTAAGACACAAGTAAACGAGCAGTAGTTGTAGTTCAAAAAAAGATTCACAATCAAATTTCACTTCTTACGAAAGAGATGATATCAGACAAAAGCATTTCGAAAGAGGATGAAGTGTGGCAAGTCTTTTACTTGGAGAAGTAGGAAGGGTGACGCTTAGAGTTTCGATGCGCAAAGATTTACCTATGAAACCTATTGTTTACCTAAAAACTAAAAATAATTGTGGCATTTTTATCGCACACGGCGTGTGTGTATTGGTGTCTATTTACACGACGTACATAAGATCACAAGAGCAAAATTATGTCAATACGTATTGATGCGCTTGACTAAAGCGATGAAATACCTCACCGCTAAGGTATCACCGTTTTAAATAATTCAATTCATGTTACGGCCAAAATAAGAAACTTCTTTCGGAAAGAGTGTTTTTTATCGTTGTTGAAAGCAAATTACTCTGTCTCTCTCTTTCAATGGCTTCATTATAATAAACAATCGTCACAACAAATCACATTTGAGGATAAAAATAATTTCATTCCATCTGTAGAAAACACTCAAACCACAAATTTCATAACGGATGACGCTATGAATGATTACAATTTAGATGATTTTATAATGTGACGTGAAGTGCCGATGCCGGCGACTATTCGTTTTTCGTTATCAGTTTCTGCAAATGTTAATGCATTTAGTTATAGCCAAAAATCACTAATTCACTAATCTGCAAATTTCAAATAGCAGAGCGCGATAAATTAGAGTGAGGTCGGATAATGTGATGAAACACCTTGAAGAGAAAATTATGAGCTCAATGTGGATATCTCGTCATTAGCACCGTACGAAGTATAGAGGGCTATTAGGATTGCTATGAGATTTGTCGTAATCGGAATATGAGCCGGACGATAAGTGAAATGCATTTGGGGATGCCGAATCAAAAATTTTAAAAAATCCGTCTGTCCGCGTGTCGCACTACTTTAGTAAATCTTAAAATTTCTCAATCTTTCTTCGAGGTCGAGCAACGCGTTTGTGGTTGGTACTCGGCCCATTTATATCATAGATAGGCGTGTGTTAAATCAAATGAAAGGCATCTGCCGGATTAAATTTGACCAAGTGAAAGTACTCCATGTGAGTAAGATTTCTGACCTATTCCAACGTTCAGCGATCGGAGGCGAACAAAATTTATTATGCGAAATGCGTTTCTATGAGCTCTTCGGGGCTGTACTTCGTTCGGGCATTTAGAAACGCGCTATGTGTGATTTACACGACGGTTATGTTTCATACAACTCTTTTTTGCACTAAGTATGCGATCATACTAGGGTTGCGTAGGTACTAAGGGTGCACTGGGTTCTAAAAATGAATCGTTTTTCTTATAGACCAAAATTACGAATGAGCATGTTGGAAGAAGATTTCCTATGGGAAATTCAATGGGTTGGTTTGCTTATCATAAGCAACTCAATTAACAAGCGAAAACCGACTCACTTGGTGACAACCAACACGTTACAAAGAAAGAGTACATCATCGACCCAACAATCCGTTAAGAAGGCAACGATCCAAAACAAGACACGAAATTTGACAAGGGAGAGCGTTCGATATACAAAGGAGTTATCCCGTCGGAAATTAGGGACAGAGTGGCTTCATTTCGACAATTAGGTGGCGTACTTTCCCGCAACTGAAAATCCCTTTTTTGAAGGTAAGCTTTCAAGTTATCACAGTTGTTCAAAAATTCAAAGTTAAACAGGTTGTACACAACGAGGTAACTATCGAATCGGAGTATTTGAAAAATATTTTATCAAAATCTTTCTAGTCCGTTTTATCACGCACCATGTGGGAGGGCGAAGTGAATGGCTTGCAAACTACTTCTTTCACTTTTTCGTTAGATTTTTTAGCCCCGTACAAAATACGATGGGTATTAGGTTTAATATGCCGTTTGTAGCAATCGGAATTGTAGTCTATGCATAGCATTTTGGGGTGTATATGGGTGGCGAATCAACAAAACAAGAAACGTCCGTTCGTCACGTCGATAACTTGAGTAAATCAAATCGTATTTCAATCATCTTTTACTCTTTGAAAGGTTGTCGGAATTGTGAGGTCAAGTTTGAAGATGGGCATGCTTGAGCTAGGTACCTTCCAGTGCTTTAGAGTTTTTTGAAGATATTTATGGGAATGAGAAAAAAAATGCATAGGAATCGGGTCACTAAATTATTACCAAGAGGCCTTAGAGTGAAGTTTGGTAGGTCCTCAAGTGTTTTTTGCATTTAAATCAAGTAAATTTTATTCTAATTTTGTGACTTTGGTTTCATTTGAACAACAAATGAACTGCAAATCTTGATTACACTAAATAGGAGCAAGGCCTTTGGAATGAGGCCTTTACTGAGTGATTCCAGGTATGAATGGAACAATCTTTCCTCGGTTTTCATCTTTTTTGTTTCATTTGAATGCCAAATGGCGTCCGAATTGGATATGGATCTAAACTGAGGCCGCTTATTTAGAGTGATTTACAAATCTGTTACGTATCATACAAGTTTTTACTGGGAACTAGGGCTTCGTAAGTAGTATAGTTACGTGAGCTTGGTATAAATGGGATCGTACGGGGCTCCGTCGCAGCGGTTTCTTTTTGATTTTTGTTATCTGTTCACCAAAAAGGTTTTCTATCGTAATATCCAAAAAATACGTAAGACTCAACTTGTTTACATATTCATTAGATGCATTTGCTCTGTTTGATGAATGATATAAATAACGCGAACTTTCCGATTGACAATTATTCTGGAACAGTAACACAACCAGTGAAGACATAATCTTCTTTGGCTTCTTCGTCTGTGAAAACTAATAAAATGGTG
>JANTFA010150394.1:0-11248 GCA_026413405.1 Phytosciara flavipes | reverse complement strand
CGTTTTTTTATTCAGGTTTCAGATTTTCACAGACATTTTCCGGCGTAAGACCCTTGACTTTCAGTCAAGGGAATAATTCAGCAAATGAAATGCGTAATCGCATAACACACTAATGTAGGATCTGGGTGAGGCTGGCAGAAGTTGGAATTGTGGATTGTGTTGAATGTTTCCTCGTTGTATAGCTAATGAAATACTGACCAAGTGGCTTAACTTAAGCCTAGAACCGATTGTTTTCACTAAATGAATGCTCCTTAGCTCCTCTCTGTCGGGTAGATTACTGCACTGCCGTACATCTTACTATTTGCTTATTATTTTCATATGATTTTTTCCAGAAGCTATGTAAGCATCCAAACGAGGAATGTTGTACAAATATGTTGAATTGAATATGAGCTGAATGGTTTCGGCAACGAAATATTAGAAAGATTGCGACTTCACTAGAAATTCATTCAGTTGACGTAAAACCTGAACATCAAAAGTAACTCCTCCATAATGTAAATGATCTACAATTTCCAAGTTTTACATCAAGTTTTATTCATAAACCGAAAGTCGCAACGCCCCTAATGTTCAACTTGAAATCTGTACTAAGTTTCTGTTTCTTGATTGCAATTTAAGACAAATCGGAAAAACGTTTTCCATCTCCGGTTCAATTTTCGAGGCAAAATCTTCTCCTTGTGCATATGCAATATGCAAGGAAAACGAGCATGTATGCGAATAGAGAAGCTCTATTAAGACATTTACTTCAAAGCTCGTTGATTTAATATGGGAAACACAATAAATAACAAAGCTTACGTGCCATGCCATAAACTATAAACGTCTAAAGCAGGTCGAAATGTTTTCTACGATGATAAATTTTGTTATGAAATAATAAAATCTGAAGCAAAATATACGACTAAAAGTTTCAGATTTTTTTCTTCTTCTCTTTTATTAAAGTAAACCCAAAACGTTATGTGTGTGTGTATGGTGTGTAAGCTGGGTTCACATAAATATGTTTTTACATATAGGAAAACATGTCATATTGAAGCATGAAGCGGTAAGACATTCAACGAACTTTATCAGCAAAGCGGGAATGGAATTATTTGGTTTTTTGTTTTGACGAGCCAAAGTGGCACCAGAGTCAGAAATGTTGATGGATGGTATGCGTTTGTTTTTCGAACATAACACAGAACACAGTGATATGGAACAGAGTCTGGGAGGCTAATTAACCTATATGTGGGTAACATTGGTTGGCTACTGCAGCTGGTCTATCTGATGATACGCCTGAGCTAACTATTGTTAGTGTTAGACAATGTTGACAAAGTTAACAGTAGTTCAAGGTCAGCTCAAGATCACTGCTTCCAACACACTACAGATTGAGGTTTTCCTATCGTTTTCCCTCCACATCATATGTAAGCGCTAGCAACGATGTTATTCATTTGAAATGTTATTCACCTGCTGTAAAGCCTAAATCTCAGAACTTTGTTTTATAATGAATTGATTAATGATAAATAAAGGAATTGAATTGAATTGAATTGAATTGCTTCCAACACACGTTGCGTTGTGTCAATCTCGCTGGAGAATTATGTCAACTAAAGCCCTTCTTTTGAGAACCAGTCAAATTCTCTCAAGCAACTTTTTCTTCTCCTTATTCGCTTTACTTTTGCCTACGACTAGTGCTTGCAAAAATGTTTCTGATTTTCTACGCATTTTGACTTTCAGGGTCAGCCGGTATGCGTTTTTCATTAATCGTGTTCGCAATTTCCTCCTCCTCCTCTTGTGCTAGTCCGAATTGCTTTTGTCGCTGTCGCATTTGACCGGTCCAAATATGCCTTGGTCTTCTCCTTTTACTCACTTTGGAGATGTCTATCGAAAGAACTTTTCTCGACACATTGCTTGCATCTTTAGAGTAGACTTTAGCAAACCATTCGATTCTCTCGTTTGTGACTTTTTCAACGATGGTTTTTTTTAATGTTCAACGTGTCTCTTGATGTGATCCAACTTTGTGACGCCAAGGGACATTTTCATCTCCGTGTCACATCACTTCCATACTTTTCATAATAGTCCAGCTTTTTGAACCATAAGTGAATGTCGTACTATCGTTGTGTTCTTGAGTTTCGGTGGCATATGTTTGTTGCAAAACACTCCTCAATTATGTCGCCCTTTAAGCCAGCCCACACTGATTCTATGATTCACGTCTTCGTCACAATTTCACATCCTGTTGATCGATCCAAAATACTTGAAGTTGGTGCATTTCGGTATGACGTTGCCGTTGATCATTATGAGTGGCAATGGGGCTTGTGGGTCACTAAATGACAGGAGCATATTCAGTCTTTGATTGACTGAATTTAAACCCATGATCTTCGAGGGCATTCTTCCACTTGTCAAGCACTTCCTGAAGCTTTGCTGCTCTCTCGATTGTTAGGCGAACGTCGTCAGCAAATAGTGTGCTCAGCAGATGTGACTTAATGACTTAAACGGGTCAGCACATCCCCAATATTGTGATTTACTACTTCTAAGTTTGAAAAAAACAAACAAATTGAGTTACGTGACTTAAAAGACTCATGAAGATCTTCTAATGAACGTACATCGTCAGAGATTAATCTGTTTGCTCAGAAGAAAAATGTTTGCTTGCTAATTATGTCATACTTGGCTCGAAAGTAAATGTTTGTGTCGCGTCACAGTTAAATTGTGTATACCAATGAGTGCGAATATTATTCGAAATAATAATTTCGATGGCAATATATGTACCACATGATAACGATACAATATTGAAAGTGTGTTAAACCTCTTACGTAAACATTTTTTTACAGGTGCAATATTGGAAAGATTAATTGAATTTTCAACAGACTCTCACACTCTTTTTCCGCAAGACTATTTACTTGAACACACACGCACCCAAAGTTTTCTTAATCGATTTCGTATACGAATCACTCTACCGACAACAGATTTTAATACGAAATATGTTTATCTTTAATCATCTGAACATTGTGTGACTCCCCATCCATAATGTGCCTACCCCAAAGTAATCAAATATATGCCTAATCTCCTTCCCTTGATCATCTTAAAAAGTGTCTTGTCGACAAAATGCTAAATAATAATTTCGACATTTTAAAAGTCCATTAATTTGCCATCAGTTTCGCAGGGGTATTGTGTGTGAGGACAATGAGGGTGGATATTACATTCGTTTCAATTAATATTTATCTACTTTTATGTGATCACGATACACAGTCGTTTGTGTCGATATTAAAATTTATGTCTGGTAGGTAGCATCATGCTACTAGCATGGTTCTACATTCAACTGAAATTTATAGCCAAGTTCAATGTTAATGCACTTGTAGCGTGACCAACACAGAAGCGGATGCCACAATTGAACAGTGTACCATGATGTCCCAAGCGATTGCATGCACGGTCACAAAAGTTTAGAACCAATTTCGTCTAGTGAACCAAAATTTTTTAGATTCTTGTCATGTCACTTTCATTCGCAGCGCTATTGCACGGTGCGTTGGCGGGTCGTGAAATCATGCACCTAACACCGACCTAACAGTATGACCGATTTACGGTTGTCACCACATGCTTGTGTGGCACTAATCATTGCGAATCTTCTTTCAAAAGCAAAATTTGACCACTACCTACGCTCTGAACTTGTGGACCATCGAATCTTAATAGTTAAGGCATAGATCTAGCCATTAATTTTCCGGTGAATGGGTTGTGAGTCACCGGTAAGCACTACAAAATAGCACTAATTTGACCATATCCGGAACTACTTGATCGATTTTTCGAATTTTTGAACAGTCACCTCTCATTGAAAAGTTTTCAATGAAAACAGTAATTGAAGTCGAATTTGATTTACTGAAGCTATGCGATACATAGACAGACGGTAAAAGAGACACTTTTTTCGTTGCTGATTCGACTTCATCCATGGGCATCCCCAAATGCATTGCTCTTGCCGCCTGGCTCGAACTCCGATTTTTACAAACTTTCCCCGTGGAGTGTTGCCTCGTTTGCATCGTGACTATTTAACGCACTGCACTTCAATTTATTTGATATAAAATCTTTTATTTCATTTTGCTATAAAACAAGACAACAGAGACAAAACCACATTGCTTAATTTAGTCGTGTCCATATCGATAACTTGTTGAAATCGTTTGTTTTGATCATCAATCGCCCTTAATCAACAAATTCAACACAACAAGGAACAATATTTGCATTGTTAAACCTCTGTGAAGTGTAATCTCATGTTCTTCAAGTTTCTCTTGAGTTCTTTTTATTGAGTCAAAATGCTTTTTATCATGCTGTAAATCGTACTGCGTTGTATTCACTAATTTTCACGCTAGTTACTAGATTAGTAAATCGGTACCGCTTTCCAGGTGATTCTAAGAGAACACAGAAAGTTTTTCGTTAATAATTTCAACAATTTTGGCTTTTTCCTTGACATACTTCAACAAAGAGTATAATTTTGGGAATAACGATTCAGAAGACTTCAGAAGAGGTATTACTGCCGTCGTTTTCTATCCTCAATTCTACCGGTAGAATACGAATTGTCAGTTCACTGGAAGATATCGTTGCAACAAACTGGTGTCATCAGAAAAATAATTTCAATTTTCACTCGTCAGATTCACTCGTCAGGACATCGGAACAGTAATTGGTCTTGGAGTGAAAATTCTACCGGTAGAATTGAAAATAGAAAACCAAGGCAGTAATACCGTTCCAGAAGAAGAACAATCTTTAATGCCAAAGTTTAATTAGCAAAGGAACTGGTGCGAAAATTAGCGAATACAACCCTGCTATTCAAACACTATGTCGATATAGAGAACAACAGTAAGAGAAATGTATTTAGAAGGAGCACCATAAGTTATACTATGGAAAAGCAATTACCATCGACGTTTTCTTTTTACTTCATTCTTATCTATTTCTTCATAGCTTATGTGCGAAACTAAATGTCCGGATGCGATATAATTATTGGATACGAATACCAGCAGGGAGCAAAATAGAATTGCTGCAAGTCATTGCGTTTCGGGGCTTTTGGCATGGCATAGAAAAGCATTAAAGTTTAGAGCTCATTCGTTACATGTAACAACTGTGTAGCCAAGATCGTATCCAAGAACATGCATACAACTAGTCGAATATGCAAAATTTGTTCAAAAGGAAATGCTGAAGATAAGACCTCATAAAGTTCGTTATTAATTTTCGTTGATATGGCGTGCATCTATGAATAATATTATGTAAGTTGTGTATTTACATTTATGCAGAATGTGAATTGAATGCAGAAATAGTGCCCGGAGCAATACTTTTCTATTTGAGTTTCTCCGTTCTATTTGAGCGTATTGAATTACAACTTTGGCTTTTAAATGGATTTCCACATAAACTCAACCGTACATCCGCTACCGTTCGCATATATTTTATGGTCTGGCAAATACTTGGGGCATTAATAAATTAATTTCATTTTTAAGCGAAAGAAAAGGAAGAAAAACTCTTCATTCACCAAGAGTTCTCAAGGTTTTCGAGAGTCGGAAATAAATTGCAGCTCACCCAAAAAAAAAATCGAAAGAATGGAAAGCATCCCTCTCGTTATATTATGGAAACACAACTTTTAATAACTGGAACTATTTTATGAAAATAGATTTATGCAACCGAAAAATGTAATGCGGAATTTTAAATTCTCTTGCAAAGACATAATAGACATACAAAATAATGTCGCTTTAGTATACTTGACTCGAAACCAATTCGACGACAAAAACGAAATTTTCTTGTTTGTTTAGATATCTATAGACACAAAATGTATGCACAAGGCTTTCATGAAAAATGCAAAAAACACCACCCGGTTGTGTGCTCTTTTTCCACAATCAAAATAGACTCCGTTCAACATAGCACAACAGTTTTTCCCTCGTAATGTCGTAGCGTATTTGCATTTTCCTTGTCCTCAATTAATTGAGTCGTATGTTAACCATATCAACACGTGAGCTGGTAACATGTTGGTTTGTAGTATTGTACTCAAGTTAGAAAAATGCAAAGTTGAATGACAAATAATTTAGTGACCAGTCGTACTATTAACTCAACTGTAACACACACACGGAATTTCGAAAACCGACACATTTTCTGTTTTGTGATAAAATGAGTCGGTTTTCAAAATTGCGCCACTGTAGCTACCGATTTACGATGGTCTACAACTTTTCTTAAGTCGATGCCAAGAACTAAATGCAATTTGGAGTACCCACCAAGACAGAAGGTTGTTGTTCTGCTCACTGCTCACTAAATGCAATTGTAGAACAAATCTCAAACCTGAAGCTACTATGCACTTTTTTGAGCCAACAGTGTGTCGTACCTCCCCATTTAGGGGGTGTATTTGGGGGGTAGGACACACTGGTGACTCAAAAAAGTGCATAATTGTCGAGTTATTAGAGATTTTAATCTGCTGGCAGCACTGAAAAAGCGTGACGTCATATGTGAATGGTCCCTAACGATGGATTTGCCCATATCTTAATATGAGTTAAAAAGAAGCAAACTCATCCGTCAAATAAACTTTACATTTTCTCCTCACTCTCGCATTTCAACTTAAGTCAAAGCATCTATAACAACTAACAAGCACGAGAACAGAATTTCATTAAGGCATCAGTCAAAGATTCTCATATAAATTTGGTTCTTTTGTTGGTATAATATCACTGCGTTCCAATGTTCCATACTAAATAAGAAACCTGACGCCCCTCAAAAAAATTTTTCCTGATGCTTGTCAGTTATAGATGCTAAGTCTATGAACGAGAGTAAAATTGAGATGAGTTTTATTGCATTTTTTTCAACGAACATTTGAAGGAAATCTGATGTGAAGATTTTTTTTTGAGATGTAGTCGCAGACCCCATTGCCTTGAAGGTTTAGTTCGGCACTGCTTACATTCTAAACAAAACATGAAGAACAATCAATGTGTTCCGATGAAAAAATAGTTATTTATGAAACAAGAATCGTATGAAAGGTGTATCATTACACTAGAAGTCGATTGTAAGCCCGAGGCAAAGACGATAGTGTGCCTAATCACGGTGATACGAGGTAATATTCCAGTATGTGCACAATGGTGACGTGGAAACGAGAATATTTCAGGTGCTGTCAGCGCAGTTCCCTTTCTATTCTCTTCAAGAGTCTTACAGCATCGAAAGCTGAGACTCTCTATGTTACGAATAGGCACTAATGTTACCATTAGATTTATCAGTCCAAAGTTTACCGAGATTCCATCGATTTTCAGCATTTTTCCGAAGGTCATATCTCTTGACTTCAAATTATTCGATCCTAACATCATCGGCCCGGGAATACTCGGCTGTAGCTTCTCAATGGAGCCATAGTCGTCCATGCCCTACGTTCCATCATCATACAAAATCTATAATCCTTATAAAACCGTCAAGAATCGACAATAATGTGCAGAGTAGCATTTGATGCGAATATTGGTAGCGTATCTGACGGACGCACTAAAACGTGACGTTAAAAATCTCAGAATTTTTTCCACAGTCCAACTCGTTACTTTTAGTTCGAATTTGTTTTCCTTTCTTTCTTCAAGTGTCTGCAATTGCCTATTCAAATTCAGTTGACGGTATGCCAGAGTGAAAATGATGTATTCAATAAACAGAGTTGTCTAATTGATAGAAAATTGTCTACTTCTCAGAATATATGACTTGATCGATTCTTTTGAGTATCACTTTCTAGTGGACTTTTTGATATGTGCCTAAAAAGTTACTCGACCCTAAAAGCCAAAATCATTTTTTTAAACTCCTCGACGCATGCTGCATGTCAAGTGGTATAAGACGTCATTTATGAATGGCCCCGTAGTGCATTTTGTCACGAGTGATGAGAAGTTGATTCTTTCGGTAGTACTCCTAACGAGTCTGACGTAGTTATTGTAGTAGTTTGATGAGAGCGCAACAGAAGAATGACTCAAAATGTCAGTAAGCCTGCAGTTGATGGCTTTCAAAAATGTTTTTTGTTTTCACAGTTTCCAGAACATTTCACGCCGTCAGTGCGCCAAAAATATTTCAATTTTGAACGGACTTTTTCTCAATTTAACGCTACCACCATACGAAAACTGTGCGTCAAAAACAACTATTTTTGCGTTTCTTTTCGAATCTGAAGCGCACTTATTCTGTGAATTCTTTCTTTCTCAATTTTCTCCTAACTTTCAACTTAGTGATGTACGGGATGTTTTTCAAAAACGTACCTTATCCAACGACTTTCTAATATCACATTTGAATTAGCTTCTGATATACTAGTAAAACAGTTCACTCACGAAACAATTATGAATATTTGAGTCAAACGTCCTAGACGACACACATAACACAACTGACTGAATTTAGTTCAGAAATGGAAATAATGATTAAAAAAGTAATTTCGTTTATACCAACCAACCAACCAAAAAAACTATTTCCAAACTATGACCATCGCAATTCGGATGACATAGTAAAAGGTCTAACATTGGCCTATAAATGGAAAACGATGAATGAAAAAACATCGTAGAAATATTTCCGTGAACTATGTACAATTATTACTCGATTTCATGTTTAAGCGTATGGACACTATTTTTAGAAATGAGGAATGTAAAAACACACAACTTTTCTATTTTACTATTCTAGGCACTCAATTTTTTTTCTTCTCTGTTTTGGTTATAATTATACTTTGAAAGTCACGCCATGCCATGCATTAGAATATATCCATTGCAAGCAAAAGTTTTCGTCTGTTTTTTTATTGATTCTCAAGGAATTTCTTTTTAAAGATGTTTAGCATCGATGGGGTCATACACTTTGGGCATGTAACCTTGTTTTGGTCTTGAGCGACGTAGTTGTTTTCGCTTTTTTCGCTTTTTGCGAACGCTTTTGATTTTATCTATTCAATCTAAATCAATTTAACAAAAGTTTGCGTGTGACAATTTTGTATAATGCCTGTGCGACAAGCAAATTGGACAATTACCTAAATCAGCAGCAATTCGACCGATTCGAAGGTGATGGAAAATTTGGAGTAGTTTTCAAACTTAAGTTCCATTTGAAAATTTATCCTGATTTCTTATATAGTGAAAAATTTGGCTTCTTGTGCTAAGTTTTGTGCTCTTCAATCTTCCCAAGTTTAACTTTCTAAATTGTTGGTTTTGTTGTACTTCTTTTTCAGTTTCATTCGATGCAATTCATCATTTGAAAGGTAGAGATGCAGAAAGTGCTGCGATTGGATTTTATGTAACACCGCTGGATAATCTGCTTTTAAGCAAATGTTTTGCAGCAAAACTCTTGCTTCTGCTATACGTTTTCTCTATATAATACTCTAGACATGTTGTACGTTAAGCATAACTTTAGTGCTTAACTCTTGAAATTTATTTTGTTAGTTTGGTAGCGATAGACGGTCTCATATGGGTGATTGAAAATAATCAAACGTTTTGGATGTAGAGAATAGAAAGCGAAATGGGTGAAAATTCATAAATATTTTCTTCGAATTGGATGGGAAATGTGTCTGTTGACACTCAGGTTGGCCATTTTGATCGAATTAAGCATACACGAAATGTTGGCACGCGAAGTCAGAACCTAATTCTACGGAAGAAACCGCATCAAGCCAAACAGCAATGGCATCAAGTAAGTTCAATCAAATGTGTACACTGATTGTGGTTCTGGCGCAGTTACATTTTGTCATTATGAAGATGAACGTTGGTAGATTTATCTGCAAATCCCATATTACCTGACCATCACACACGATGCATCGTGGTTGAATTTCCTGAAAGACAACAAATTGTATTGGAGACGCATGTTAGTCCGCAAGATACTGTAAGTCTACCTCATCCGCGCAGAGTCGGTTGGAGCGTTTGCGATTAGAACAAGAATCAACACTGATCAACAGTACAGGAGGCACAACAAACAGCACCGTCGCGGCACTACATACCTGACCTCAAATGCCTTGAACTTGGCATACAATTATCTTGAAACAAAGACCAAATCAGGTATTTGGCTAGATACCGAAGTAAAAGCAATGGTAGACCAGAACTACAAATTCAAGACATGCTGAACCAAATACAAAATACCTGGCCGAACACAACAAAGCATCAGAATTAAATTCTATCAATTGCTCAAAAAAACGTTATCAAAAATGGATGGCAAATCGTTCAACTCTCATGTGCTTGAAGCGATCGATACGCTCCAGCAAGATGCCAACGCCTGTGCAAAAAGAAACGAAAAACTTGAGTTGGTATAGAAACGACCAATTACTGAAAGCAACAACGAATAAAGAAGGGCCACGTCAAATAGAATTTGAAAAGGGAGAAAGCACATTTGACTATGCTTAATTCCGTCATGTGGTAGATGAACTCATCAGAGGACATCATGATGGAAGACGGAAATTATTCAGACATTATAATTGCATGACTTCCAGCTTCCAGCCTCGAGCCTTTGGAGTGCTTCGGTTCAACAGTTCTTCAAGATTTCTTCTATTTTTCACAACCAAGTCAAACGTTTGTGATTACATAGAAATGCAATTACGAAGATTACACAGCCGAATATGTTGTCCATCATGGCTGGAAGCATTTGTAACAGACTTTCAACAGATCGATTACAAAAGAAGCCAAATCTTTACTATGGCAGAGGGATTCATGGCAGCACTACGACTAAAACTTGTAACAGTTCGAATGATAAACAACACAACGATAACAAACATTTTGTGAGAACAATTGTAAATAACTTAATTTAAACGATTCATGTTATTTGTGTAAAATTAACACTGTTAATAATGAAATATGTTACTAAAAGCAAAATTTTCCAATAAAAGGGCTATGTTGAATAATATGGGTAGTTTAATTGACACACAAATTAGGTATTGTGCTGCAATTTGCTCTATTGCTGAGGTCATAACCGCTAAAAAGAGTGGAGAGAATAAATTAAATGGAAACGTGTTCTACAAAATATTAGGCACTCGCTAACCTTAAATATTTACACAAAGCAGACAATTGTGATGATTGCAACCATAATTGGTTTGAAAGAAGCAAATTACCAAGCAAAAAAATAGGTTCGATTGTTGAGCTTCAACAACGAAAGAGCACATCACAAATCAAAAAGTATTAAAACTTAGTTCATATTCTCAAGTTCTCTAATCTCGTTAAGTCTAGGTCCATCAAGAAAATTATGACACAGGCAAAATAAAATCGTCTCTTTATCAACACCAAACAGCAAAACTTTAAGTTAAAACCTCAACAATTTATAATCTAAGACACTCTTAGAAGGATCTTTAACGCTGTGCAGGTAAAAACAGAGCGGTCCAAATTACTAA
>JANTFA010150383.1:1207-11248 GCA_026413405.1 Phytosciara flavipes | reverse complement strand
TACATTTCGCGTTTAACCTTGAATAAAATTGAGGACGCAGGTCAAAGCATCTTACCTTACAATGCGACTAGACTATACACCGAATCGTATAGTAGACGTGGAATCAATCAGCTGAATCAGCAGTTTTCAACAGTCGATGCAAAAAGTTAATATTCGAAGTCTTTTGTAATGTTGAATTTACTTTGGGCTGTGGCCAAAACGTAAAAATGAAAGAAGGAAAAAAAAAGAATTGGAAACTTGTCGAACGCGTATTCTAAATTCGTAATATTTACGGATGGATATAAATACAACATAACATACCACGTCGAGTCATACCAACCAAGACACTTATTGTAAAAACCGCCGCAAGTTTCATTTTAAAAATTTTTATCTTTAAAATAATTATCTTATCTACCTACAACAATATAACGACACACAAGAGTATGTTTTGTATTTTATACGACGACGGTTCTTATGAAAACCTGTGTACGGTGTGTTGTCTTACCAGATATTTATTTATGAGACTGAAACACCATTTTTCATAAATTAATTTTTACATAAAATTTTGACTAAACGATGCAAGAACTTAATTGTCGGACGAAAATTTTCACAAATTGTTATTGTCACCATTTAATAAACTAAGTCAGTCTAGACGGAAGTTATCCATTAACGATTCAAGACATGGAAAAACATCAATAATAATGATAATTAAAAATAAATAAACATCCGTAAATGGAATCGTTTCCAAAATGCCACAATGTTTTGTTGCTACGTAATCAATCGAATATTAAATGATTAATGAATTCAATTAAATAGCCCGCTGTTTGCCTTCGATGGACGTATACAATTATTATCCTTTTTACACTACAGGTGTAACATTGATCATGTTCATGTTCATAACTCTAATAACTATGGAATTAGCATTTCAAAAATCATGTTTTATTAACTATCGCTAACGGATCGGACCGACCCGAAAACGATCGGTTCGAAAATAAACTCAATTTTTTCTGACCCTATTTTTCTTTGACCCGAACATGGCTACTACAATCCGATTCCGGTGAGACTTTTCTTAGAGCAGACTACATGGAAACTTATCTGGTATGCTAGTGATCCTCTTTCGAATGAATCAAACATGCTCTAAGAAAAGTTTTGTGGATTCCGATATATTTTAGTGCAGAGTTTGAAGTCACGGGACACGGTCGTGGACAACTGCATGCTCAGGTCGAAACTGGGCCAAACGAAAATTCGATCCGTTAAATGATCCGCCGTAACAACACTTTTGATTGGCTAGATAATTATCTACTAGTTTCGGTGATTGTAGCTCCAGTTTTTGAGATCTTTTCAATACCGAAAGTTTTTACTGTGCCAGTCTCGAGGGGTTACACACTGGGCAAAATGGTGTGTAATAATTTCCTTATTTTCTTGGTATGTCCTCGTGTTTTCACCAAACATTTGCTCTTTTGCATGGTCATTTCCTTGGAGCTTATGTCATCATTTACCCGAGTGAGTAACCCCTCGGTGCAAGTGGTAAGCTGAGCGACAAGCGACAAACCTATAAGCTACGTCGGTGCCATCTATGTACTACGGAGTGAAACTAGTAGGAGTAGAATGCCAGCGTCTCCCCCAACAATATCTTCGCCGACAAAGCCACGTGAAAGATTTTTCCACCATCTGCCATTGACTCGAACCAGTTCAATCAGCTGTGTTTTGTATACACGTCTGACAATCGGTTTTTTTCTGCCACAGTTGGGTATCGAACTCTCGTTTAGTGGCAAGCAGACGAGTAAACCACTACGCTTGACCCGTTAGCGAGCCTTATTTTATCGATAGCAAACGCAAAATAAACAGTCGGCTAAGTCTTAAGCATCATGATTATTTTGCTATACAGCGAATGATGACAATAATGAAGTACGAGATTTTGTATCAAACACTTCAACATTTGACATACATAAATCAACAGATTTACTGATTAAATTGTGATAAATGTTTCAAATTTTGACGTCCAACATCGTCTAACACAGATATAGAGTAGATTTGAAGCAGCTATGTGTACCATATCTACATTTCTTCAGCTGATTTTTTACAATGTTTAATCTAATATCACGATTCACTGATCGTTGGAAAAAAGCAATTGCTAGCTCAACAAGGGGAAAACTTTGTTGTTTTCTGATAAGAGCTAAAAATAATTGATGGCTTCATTCTTTCTTACAATGTTTCTTGCATTTGCTTGTTTCGTGCATTATTAAATCAAACAACAAGTGTTTCTTCAGAGCGTCGTAAAATATATCATGAAGCTGCACATCTACATACATTCAACTCTTTTCACCTTTTTTATTGAATTATTTGAAAAACAAACTTTTAATCAAAACGAAAATTCATGTGAGCTGAACGAATAGAAAGATAAAAACATTTCATAAAATAGACTTTTCGATTTTACTAAAAATAAATCAGTTACGCAAGGAGCTGCGGGAAGTGTCAACCGTTGTCATCATAAGTAAATGGAATATCACTTAGCGTATGAGCCGAATCTCATCAAATATTGATCAACTAATGCAACCACGGGTGGCATACAATTAGTAAAGATGAATGAATAGATTTGGCGCCACAGAGAAATTTGCCTCTGCCTTCGTATTCATTTCTAGAGAGTCTTAACCTGCCTTTTAAAACTTCGGAAAGTATTTGCAACGAAGAGTGCAAAGAATTACGGAAGAAATCAAGAGGAAGGAACGCTTCAAATACCAATTTTTAAGGTGAGTCGAAAATACTTTTTTTTCGGAAACGCTGGGATTGTGTCTTAATATGCACAAGGATCATTCCTGTATAGTTCAAATTAGTACTTACTCATTCAAATATCCAACTCCCTTATTTCCTTTATTCTCCTGATACATATGACAAAAAGTCGATTTGGGCCCTCCTCATTGATGTGATTAGTCGAGAAGAACTCAATGATTTCGAGAGAGATGAATCCCTGAGTTTACGTATGAGCCGTATCATATCCGCTAAATTAGGTGCAAGACTAACTTCATTTCATTTAGCGAATCGAGAAATCTCAGAACTTCGCTTCCCAATAAAATGACAGCATCATAAACCGCCCAAATTCAAACTCTGATCTGAAATTCTTCAAATCGGTTAACACTTTGTCTCTGTGTCTATGCCGTGTCTTCGTTTAGTTTGGGCATTCGTTCGACTTTATAAAAGTGGAAATCCCATGAAACTTTTCGTTTTGTGTTGTCGCGCTGTTCTTCTCTGTATCGTACTTCGTAAAAATAAAATTCTTGGCCGAAAATTCTATTTTTGATTTCTGTAAAATGCCCTCAGCAAATAATAGACGAAATCGGAGAATGAGAAAACAGCAGGCAGAAAAGAATTCACTTCCTGCTGTGAACAATCCAATAAAAGATAGTGGCAACAATCGAAATTGTAATGCACGAGAATGTAACAGCGATTGAATGCTAGTCACATGTTGACCTCGTCTAATTAACCACCTGTAAACTAACTATTTCTTTAACTCATTTTCGTTTTAGCTTCATGTTCAGGCAAAGCACCCGATCGTAAGGGAAAATGTTCACTTTGCAATGGAAGTAAATGCAAAAACAATTACACTTACATCGGCTCATGTGGGTGTAAATTTGGAGAATGTTGCTTTGATGCAACTTATATCCATGACTGTCCAATATGTGAATCAAAGACCATACCAATCGTTGAAGCTCCGCAGCCATTAGGTAGCTTCAATGATCGTATGGTGCAAGGTGAATAATACAATCTCATGAAAGCTCTTCGATTAAAGTGACATCACTTTCCTTACTATTCAGGTGGAGAAATAGCTGCAGAACTTATGGAGGAATTGGCTAGTAAAGCGTCAAACGCTATGGCCTCTTGGAGTGAAAATACCGCATACCGCAATCGCCCTCACCAACCAATGAGCCAGCAGCAACGGGATCAAGTTATTAGAGAAGTGCGAATCGCAAATGTCGTCGCAGAAACTGCAGCTGTAGTCACTGGACATATAGGTAACCGAACCGCACACTGATATACTCGATAGAACGATTTCAGATTTAATTTTGTATTGCAAACGGTAGCGAACGGTGTTGGTAGCTTTTTGTGGACATTGGGCAGCGCATTGGCTCCCGTAGTACGTACTGTTGCAACGGAAATTCTTAAAAGTAATGATGTAGGTACACTGCGTGCAGAGACAATTGTAGATAATGCAATGAAAACTGGCACGGCGGCAATACTTACCACTGCAAATGTAGCCCGAGGCGTTCAAAGAGGAACCGGAATATTAGCATCCGGTGTTTGCAGTAGTATGGCTCGCATTTATGAAACCAAGTGAGTGAGAATTTTTTTTTGTACACTTCGGATGTGCAATAAAAATTTACAATTTTCAGTCATGGATTTCAACCAGGCGAATTGCATTCAGATGTTGGAAACATTGCTGCGAACATTGCGGCTACTACATGGAATGTAAAGGCTCTCCGTTCAGGGTCCAAACTAACTAAAGTGGCAAAAATTGCTGAAAATAGTGCCCGTCAGGTCAAATACTAAAAAGTTTCGCTCGGTTTTGCCTCTTTCTTCATGTTCTTTTTATTGACGATGTCACTAAAACCTGTTTTGTATGGACTTCAATCTGTCGACTGAATGGTTTGGTTCAAGATTAAAATCGAAAATGTAAATTTAATTCAAATCTTTCAACAGTTTGTTCTGTGTAAGCAATTATGAAAGTTCACGAATAAATAGGATATGGTTGATTAACAGTTTGTTTTTCCGTCAATCCAAATTTTTGAAGTCCCTAGCTAGTATTGAAGAAACGATGAGTTTTTGAAGAATCGTTGAAATCTTCAGTAACTCACCTTTCCTCCAGAAAGTCATCGATACTCATGTCGTCGAATTTTCAGAACAATATTTTAAGAGAAGTGCTGTGATATAGGAACGAGGAAATGTGCCGTTTGGAATATCTAATTTTCTAGAACCGTACGGAATACGAAGGTCTTATATCTTCACCGTTACGTTGGTAGCACGTCGAATTTGAATCACTGAGCAAGGGCAAACCTGCTATGGTCACCCCTAGATGTCAAGTCAGCAATAGCTTGAGTGAAACGAAATCAATCTTGTTGGCACTCCTTCCTCGATTTACAAATGCTAGTGTAATTTTGAAGATCGATCGAGCGGATGCAGAGATATGGTCGACTTATTGCTATTTAGGGAGCTCTGGTCTGGTTGAGGTTTTTCGCGTATATTTTCGACAGTATTGCTCGTACACAGTTGATAAATGTCGGAAATGTATACCAATTCAGGAAAAATAGTTTTCCAAAACGATTCGTCTTTTTGAATTAGAGCCAATAGAGTGAGGTGAAGTGGATCTACTCGGCCGTACAGTGAAGGTAGAGTGGTCGAGGCCGATATCTCGAGTAATTTTCATATGATTTTCATGTATCTTTTTTGTTTGATAGGTTTTAACGAGAAAGTTTCTCCTGATTTTGGTCCATTCTTTCAGAGTGCAATGTTCTAATTAGAATTTTACGAAATTACTGTAAGCAATTTGAACAAGCACGAGTTTAAATGGAATGACCGAAAGATGCAGTTTTGCAGAGCAGTTCTAAACTGTAGTTTTTTTTCAAATAGCTTACATGTCTCGTACGGGCTCTACTCATGCTTTTGCATTTACCATCACTTCCCGCAACTCTCATGGAATGTGCTGTATAGCAACATTTTATGTAATGAAATCATTTCAGTTTTTCTGTTTTCGTTTCTGTTTTTACAGATTTCCTTCTCCAACAGAAACTGGCGTACTGTCGTACTTACGTATTTACGTATATCTAAATGGACAGTGATAAAAATAAAATTCTATTTGTCATTTACTATATGGTAGAGTCATTGACACCTAACTTTATGTATCTGCGATACATACATGTTCAATGGTTTGTTTTTTTCGAGATAAAGAGTATCACACAGCTGATTAGCAATTTCATTGATGTATACGTGAATTTTGTAGAATAAATTCATAGGAACGTTTTTGGCTCTTCAGATCTTCTTGGCTTTGTATTTATGCGATAACCGTTTTCCTATTCGTGGAAACGCCAACGGATTTATAATTTTTCCTTAGAATTCACACAACGTAGCTACCTTTCACTCTTGGAAGTGCGTCGGTCGACTGGTGCGAATGTATTTTCATTCTATAACGCTGTTTCGACACTTACTTATATCATGATGCTAATAACGAAAACGCCTCAGAATGTGTGCATATGAATGAATAAATACGTGCAAACGTTAATGTTGTGATTTCAGAAATATATCGTGTGCAGTCTGAACGCTGTCTTCTACAACTTATATCTAAAGATCAAAAATAAACTCAAACGAGGAAAAATGTGTCAATCTGAATTGTTTAGTTAGTTTTATTTGTTTCCAGACCTTGAACCCATTGCGACGAATCGATGGGTTAGTAAGTAGGGTTTTGAGGAATAACTGTCTCTACAAGGCAACATGAATATGCTATACATTCTGTGAGTTTTGGTTGGTCTATTTGGGATTTCCAAGATCGGTTTTGAACTCACTCTAAGAACATTCTATTCTTCATTATCTACAAAAATTCTAAAATTATATCGAGGCTTCTTTCAGCTGTTTCGCAGCTGTTGCAGTCATGTCACTACATACTACAAGGTTGTGAAACAACAGATTAAGACACCTCTGAATTGATCACGAAGTCGGTGGCACACGAATTTTCTAGAGGCTCCTACATTTCCATTGACTTAGAAGTGAACATTTTCTGTACTAAATATTTTATATGGAGAAAATCCACTGAACTAGTAGATTTTGGGTGGCACCCGCCTTCGTGAGTGTCTTCACTTGTTTTTCAAAACCTTGTCCTGCACTTCCCTTTTAAACAAGAACGAGCTTGTCGGTTAAGCAGCTCTGCCAATTCGTTTGAGCTTTTTTGTATTTCCGTTTTTTCTTTAAATAGATATTTATACAGCACGTGGAGTGAACGCACGCAATTTTAGTGTATACGCGTGAATTGATATGCCGAGAGAATTATTTTTGCGTCTCGAGTCTCGACGAAACATTATGTTGAGTTTTTACCCATCTATAGAAATGACGAAACTCTTGAACTGCTTAGATTTTTTAAGAACCTGTTGATACTGATGAGGCTCAGTTGTAAGCAGGCGAATGAATGATAAACACAAAATTAAATGTTCGACTGAGAAATTTGTCTTTTCCTAGTCCAAATATCAGTCCAGAAAAATACCACTTTTCCACACGGAAACCATCGAATTATGATGCTCAGGCGCGAAATAGTATATTTCGTCACGAGTGATGAAAAGTTGAATTTTTCGGTACTAGTCGTAAGCTTGTCCGAAAATATAAAAACATAATTTAGCTGAAGTGCAACTCTAACGTCAACTTTTTTACAAAGAGTCAAGTTGCTTCTTCAGTTATGTTCAAAATGCATGTTCTGCGACTTTCTGAACTTGATTATTTCATGTTTATTTAACACCAGTTATTCGTATTATACGTAAACGACATTCAAACTGAAGTATTCGACTCAAAGAACAGAATTGCGAGCGAAGCGAGTAGATTTTTTGTTCTATAATTTGATTCTGATGGTCCTGATCTGATGAATCACATTATTTTAATCAGAATGAATTGAGTGAAAATTAGGAGAATTAGAAGATTGAAGATGATTTGGGAGGAATTTAAAAAAAGGAAAGTAACTAGTGGGCAGCCTGTTCGTACGGGACTAAGAATATCCGAACGATGTGACAACTGAAGACAATTAATAAAAAAGGCGCATGTCGCCAAATAAAATGAGACACACGGGAAGCGGACAGTATTTTTTATGATTTTATTTGATCTTTTTTGCAACAATAATTTCCATAGAACTTTGTAAATCCAACTGATTCTTTTCGATTATTTTGTATAATTTAAATACTGATTTTATAAAAAAATATATAAATTTATTCCTTAAATATAAACTAAAGTTAAGAAAATAATGAATCGGTAAGCCGGCCAAAATAAATCGAAGCAAATAAATGAAAAACATCAACAAAATTTGAAAATCAAGGAAAAGGACATTTGTAAGTGTGGCCTTGAAGAAGAAAAAAAACGAACACGAAAGAATGGCGTGTGTGTGTTAACATCTCGACGTTAATCGAATTCATTTTCCTTTTTAAAAAAGATTTGTAAAATTAAACTTTTCATATCACTAAGTAAAATTAAGTCAAAGTAATAAAAACGAAATTTTTAAAGAAAAAATTTAATTTTCCATTTCCAATTTTTACGCCCTCTTGTATATAACGCTCAATATATGAAATTTTGTTTCTTTTTAAAAAAATACATTCAATAAAAATTCTCTGCATACTTTGCGGATATGACACAAAAATGTATGGACTTCGAACCAATCCATCTTCATATGTAACAATTGATTTCTATTCTGTTCAAATTTCGTAATGATAAAAACTTTGACTGATTCAAATTTGCACTGAAACTCTCACTTAACCATTTTTTCCACTCTCTGTCTCTCTCTCTCTCTCTCTCTCACTTAACCACTTCAATCTTCCAATAATGTGGTCGTTAACAATGCATTACACACAGCGTACGGGTCCATGTTCGACGCTGGTCGTCGATCTTCCAAAAATCCTTTACCCTGTTCAGCAACCAATTTCGGCACGCGAACACTAACACCTCGATCAGCCACTCCCCACGAGAATTTGGAAATCGACGATGTTTCATGATGGCCAGACAAACGGAGCTTGTTGTATTCCCCACCGTGTGGATCGTATGCCTTGATATGTTTCTCCTGTTTCTTGGACAATTTCTCAATTGCCTCTTTGATGGCCTTCATGCCACCATCAGCACGCATCGCAGCGGTGGAATAGTTGGTATGAGCGCCAGCGCCGTTCCAATCACCGCGAATCGGTTTTGGATGGAATGTAACACAAATCCCGAATTCTTCGGCGATGCGGGTTAAAATGTATCGGGATACCCATAGGTCATCGGCGGCTTTCATTCCGGTGGATGGGCCAATTTGATATTCCCATTGGGATGGCATTACTTCGGCGTTAGTGCCGCCAAAGTCGATGCCAGCGTAGAGACAGGCAAGAGCATGCGATTCGACCAAATCACGAGCATAAACTCGATTCGCACCGACGGCACAATAATATGGACCTTGTGGTTCGGGGAATCCGTTTGCGGGCCTAAGAACAATTAAGTTAGAAAATCAGTCAAATAGGGCAGTGTGAGATGGACTTGGGATTTTAATTGAATCACAATCACAATTGATACAACGGAAAACCACTGAAATGACTCCACAAACCAATTTTAATCTTGGCAATGACATCAAACAGACAAAATTTTCATCATCTGAAAAGCGAAATGAAAAATGTGATTCACCGCAAACGTTTTTATACAAAACCGTCGTCGAATTGTGATTGTGAATAAAAGAACAATAAAAGTGAACGTCACTGAGTGCACTACACATTACAATTAATATTGCTAGGATGTACATACCATCCGAATGGGCGACCATCTGTGTCCAGCAGCGTGTATTCTTGTTCAATTCCGAACCACGGTTCATGTGCCGTTGTCTTATCCACAGCGTCTTGCAAAGCATTACGATGGTTGGTATCACACGGGCCACCATCGGGCTTGTAGGTGTCACACATTACAATCACATCATGTTTACCCTGTTTGAACGGATCGCGGTACAATGCACGCGGATAAAGAATCATATCCGAATTTCCACCGAGTGCCTGATACGTCGAACTGCCATCGTAGCTCCATTTCGGTATATCGGCTGCCGATTTCGGAACACTATTCAACACTCGATCCTTAAGTCGTATATGCTCTCCTGTTCCGTCGATCCACAAGTATGTGGCTTGCACCTTATGCGGATTGTAGTCCAAGTCTTTGTATCGATTCAAAATGGTTTTATCTAAATAGTTATTTGGTACATGTTCCCCAATGCGATTCACACTTTGTGTTGTACTGAGCATGCGAACGCTTGCCACATTCTTTGCTCCAAGTTGCCTCAGCATCATTACCCCAATACATCGGAGAGACATCTTG
>JANTFA010150372.1:0-11249 GCA_026413405.1 Phytosciara flavipes | reverse complement strand
AGGCCTTAAATACCTACTTCCAAACAGAAGAATTTTTTTTATCTTTATGTGGAATTTATACATCCAACCGAAATGAAGTGCATTTTCTCTGATATTTATTTTGCCGTTTTAGATGTTTTCTCTAGCTCAAACATAACAAACATATTTTATCCATTATGCCATTGAGTGCTCCACAGTGACACATTTTTCTTTCTTTTTTCTTCTTCTTGTTTGTTTGGTTCAGTTTTGTTTGATAAGAAAAATTAAAATTTTGTGGTCCCCATTTTTGTTATCGCATTTTGTATTTCGCATCGGCCGAAAATTTCTTGAACTTCTCAAAGAGAGAGTAGTAGCTGCTGTGTGAATAAATTAGTCTGCGGAAAAAGACCTTGTTATCTAAAGTTGCCACCTAACGATTGCCGTTAAGTGTTTGTATTTTAAACTGTCTGAAAAGGGTAAACATTGACGACTCCCTCCTATCTTTCGGTATGCGAATGTCATTTGCCGAATGATATTTAGCAATTTGATTGTTTGTTTTGGCAAGAATGATGTTGTATACAGAAAGTGAATGATGACGAATATGCTAGGATGAGTAATGCTTGGGGATGTGCGTTGTAACGAATATCTACGGAAAACATGGGATTATTTTCAGGGCTACATCCAAAAATGTGAAACGTCGTCGTATCACAAAATCCATGAAATTTCATGTTTACAATAATTCATGCACTTTCAGACGACATGTTTCTTTTTAGCATAGCAACCACTCATCGCCTCATCGTACTATTCATCTCTTCATCATAGTGTGACTGCTAATATTTTTCGACTATTGTAAGATCATACCGAAAATAATGTGCTCGGCACTAAACAGTAATTCGACTGAAATCATAATTTTTTGTTAAAACCAAGCAGCGTTAAATCATTTCGATTAGAATCTTAGGAGTTCATGTTGTATACAGCTCAGCCATAAATCGTATTAGCTTAAAATAACAAACAGAAAAATAGAAATTATGAAAATCTTCGTCTGGTATTTATAGAATGATTTTGATTGTATCAATTCGACGATGAGACCAATGCATTTTGAGTTGGATCATTCTTTCTGGGTGACTTTAATAAAACTTTGTGAGATCTACATTATAGGGACTTTGGATTCGGTTCGGTCTTGGTAAATGATTTATACAGAATCATCGTTCACCAATTTATTTTATTTTAAAATTTTTTTTTTTTCGTTTTGTCTTGTCTACAAGAGTCCAGATTAGGAATGAAAATTTCTTGGAAATATTCGCAAAATGTTTTTTTTTTCAAATATTTATAATATTGTTTACGATACACAGCTGCTTTTACCACTAGTTCAATCGGTATTCAGCCAGTGTATTCTTAATTTCGGTTGAAACATGTCGATGACTAAGACTGAGAAGACCGGCGATCATAATTTTGAGTTTTCTTTTTGGAAAGTAAATAAAGAAATAGATGCTGCTAGTTCGTATTCTCTGCCATTTAATTTATTTTATTGACTCAAAAGTCGACATTTTTATTACTTTTTTTGTTCGTCTTGAATTCATGAAATTGTAAAAATTATTTATTCATAACATATACGCACCCCATGTCAGTCCTTTTACATTTCAATATTAAATATACCTTTTCGTGGAACCATGGGATATACGGGACCTAAATTGAAATGTTATTCGAACATGGGAGGGTTTTATTTACGGTGAATTCTGGCAGAGTTTCATCATGTGAATATTTAATGGACTTAATATTTCTGAATGAACCCGAGGATTTTCCTCAGATTTATTTCGACCATTCGACTCAGAATTTGTGAGATGGTTATCACGTAAAACAAGAAAACGTGCAGAGTGTAGGATTTGAGGAGGTTGAAGAAGTGGAATTTAACTTCCTGAGAACGAATGAAGTAGCAGATTCAACAACTATGCAATTGACAAATACTATAGCAAATGCCAGCTCTCTGCAGAAGAATTTCATTTCAGATTTTCTAGTCGCTGTTCTTACCATCGAAAGAACATTTGACGATATAACCGCTAATGAAGCAACAACTAAAATTCAAATTCACAAAACAATGAATCAATTTATCAATTCACAAATGTTGACATCGAAATAACGCACAAATGAAAACCATTCGTTTTCTGATTCAAATGTCATTTACATGACTAAAGAGCCGTGATACATTTGGCAGCGGCGTCTAGCCGACTAAAAAGAAGCGGGCCGGCGGTTATACCGAACTGAACACTAAATTAACGCCATTAGCATTAAAGACGGAGTTCGAGTAGTTTTAGTGAACGTTAGTGTGATATTGAACATCGGAAACGTTAACTTTTCTATTGATAAAGAATTCACAAAATCTTGAACCAATTTGTTTGAAATGAAAATGCAAGACATCTCCGATCTTTATGAATTATAGCCCGAATGACAATTCTATTCTTAGAGGAAAGCATCAGTTAGCGAGATGTTACCTTGAAACCTTTTTATCAGGGAAGTAATGTATGGTCGATCATCAACACAGGTTTCAATTCCCATTTTACTCAATTCTGAACGATATTAAATGCATCAACCGCCGAATCAGCCGACTAAAGACTTTGGCGGCGTCTAAAGGCGTCCGCCGAAATTTAGCCGACATCGGCGGCGACCCTTTTAGTCCTTAGCCGGCTCTCCAGTCTGGTCATGTATTTATTTCTAAATAACATAATGCTGCCTTTGAGTCACTCTTTCTACAAACTATTTGACGGCCAAGAACACAACAAGCATATTTCATATTTACACATAACCATTGAAGAAGGTATGTATAATATGTGATCGAAATTCATGATAAAAAGAGAAGAAGAAAACAAAAATTATTGCAAAAGTATGGTTCACTAGCGATAAGAGAACAAATAAATTGAAAAATATGTATGCGTAACGGCTGCAAAGACCGAACACAAGGGGTCTAATTCATTCAATTGGTATAATACTCTTGATAAAATGTATGGCCGTGACAAATTCAAGGCTTCACAGAAATACACAGAAATTTGATGTTTAGTTTGACCGAAGCTGCTCTAATGGTAATAAGTTGCTAAGCATTGCCAATTGAGACTTATTTTTTTGTTCATTTTATTTTTGTGCGTAAGTTAAGCCTGTAACACAATTAATCGATTCGTTTCTTTCGTTCGTTTTCAGATCTATCCCGATCCGGAGTCAGAGAAAGCTATCATGGGTTCACTAGTATTCTGCATTCACCACAAACAAGGCTGCAAATGGTCGGATGAACTGCGAAAATTGAAGGTGAGTGCGCTCTTCTTTGTTTCTTGTTTTGTTATACTTGGATTGTTTTTGTTGAGAATTTTTTTTTATACCTTGAAAGCATCCATGCGATTCAAACATTCTTGTATTTCTTCTAATTATTTCCGGTAAACGAAAAAAAAGTGAATAACTCTTGGTTATTGATTTTAATGACTTTCCGTTCCGTGTACATACTACACAACCGTTTTTGTGAGACACATCGCCACAAAAAATTTTCTTTTTCATTTATTTACCAGAACACTATTTACCAGCCCATCAACTTGTTTTCTGGAAATATTTCAAATAGTTTCGATACATACAACTGAACGCAATGTTGTTGCATCGACTTATTATTATTATTACACATTCATATTGGTTTGAATGGAAGGCATTCGATCTGATGTGCATTTATGTGTAGGACTGCGTTTCATAACCAAATATAATACATTTTAGTGTAGAGAAATTTTTAAATAAAAAAGATTTCCCATTACGGCTCCAAAGAATGTCAATGGCGTTTTTATTCAAAAATTTATTATGATTTGTGTTGAAACTAAACCAAGAGCATGTGACCTGTGTGTAATAATTCTTCATAGAGCCACGATTCGAAATATAATCCTTGTGCGATTGTGCGTCTTGTGTATGTACTAGCCGTAGATTGAAATTTTTATTTAAATACCAGTAAGTTGAAAGGTTAATAGTATGTTACTTTCCCATCGGGTCGGGCCATAGTACATAATACCCCACTCGTCAAATGAACAACTTGAAACTTCGGAAGTACAATGCTTTACGTGCTATGTAAATGACTCAAAAACTGCAGAAGCACGTAGAAAAATGTACCTAGGACCTAGGCAGGCACGACATACTCTTGTGAAAAAAATTTGGGTCTTACAAGGACTTTCGTTAGGGCTCCCAGTCTTCACATAAACAAAAGTCATGAATCAACATTGTATGAATGTGACATAAGCTTCAAATGGTTGTCTTTCGAGCAATAACCAAAAAATGCACACACAAGTTCTCGGCCTAAGCAGATATATTTCTTCTATACTTTTTACAAAATGCTGTTGATGTCTTGACCACCTTTATCTCGACATGAATATCTCTTAATATTTACATGCTACAATCAAGTCAAGAACCACACTATAGCAACAATGAAAACCAGAAGCACGTTTTTTATGATAATAATAATGTGACAATCAATAACATTATTTGATATGTTGGCCCAAATGCTCAACATAATTTAAAAAGACGTTTTCTTCTCTCTGGTATATTTAAATTACAACTTGAAATCATTCGAATAAATTACCATTTTCTATCCATATTCTATATTCAGAGTTTGGATGGTGTATACATTAATTGTTGATTCATAATAACGAAATGCAATCGGAGAATTATGTATCATAACAAAAATACGCCAACGCAGCTTCATTTCCATCAATTTCCATCAATTTAGTTATAATAACATAGGAATGATGGTCAAAGAAAAAATTTTCTTTCCAAATTGATTTGTTTGAATGGTGACTAAGGCTATAATCAATGCACTGTCAATCTATAATCTGAAACCATATTATTGTATGCCACAGAGAGCTCTATCTAACACGTTAGCCATCTAACAGATAATTTAAGAATTGCTGTTTTCGTGTTGGGGCGCACGCACCGAGGAGGTAGGTGGGTTTTGTTGGAAAAGGTGCGCGTTGGAGGGGAAGTAGACCAAAACCATTCGCATTCCTCTTCACTCCATATTCATATACAACTTTTCTAGTATTCTGTCGGTATTAAACATTTGAACAGAATTTTACTTGTTAGCACTGCAATACTTTTCCAGAATTGCAATGTCGGATCGTGGTTTATCTTCCACTAATATAATGTCGGAATGCACAATAAGACTTCTTTTTTTTCCATAAACTAGCCATCAAAACCCCTTTAAACTTTCTTCAAGAAACTCTACAATAGATAAAAATTCTCAAGCGAACTATCACTGAACTGCACCTTCGAAGAAGAACTTTACAGGAGCAAACAATAACTACAGTTTGTACGAACTCTACATTTCTCTCACTTGAGTAGATAACGTTTTTTTCTTTGACACAGCGAGCGACTCTGTTTTGGCCTCGGAACTTTAAAATTCTGCACGGGTGCACAGCGATTGGATTTTAAGATCATTTCCTAGCCGAAATGTAAATATTTGTGAAGCACAAACAATTCTGAAAGTGCACTTTTAGGATGAGGGATCTCGAAAAGTGTGCAGAGAGGGGGAGAGAGTCGTAAATTACCAGAAAAATGGGTGCCCACTGTTTGAATGGCCTCTTATATTTTTACAATTTAATGGGGCTTTTAACACTGAAACATCCAACAATTTAGGATCATTATTTCATCGGTAACATTTTCACAACCAATACAATGGTGTTTGAAGACAGGTATAAACCCAGAACAAAATACATAGCCAGCCAGCAGTGAGTCGATTCAATGATTGACTTAATTTCGTTTTGTAAAACCAATAATTCTCAGACACTACGTCAATTAAAAATAATGTTCTCGAGGCGTTTTTCGTTATTCAAAAGGGAAAGACTTTTGTTCGTCTAGTCGTTTAATAGAAACAGAAAATATTTATGGCTGTTAGTGTCAAAGGTTTTTGGTCAAACATTTTTTTTTATATCTCAGCTACACGATGACTAATGAAATATTCTTGACGGCCAATTAAACTTTAAACACAAAATTTAAAATCAAAATCGATTTCTATTGGGACCAATAAATGCCACAGCGAATAAGAAATATTTGAATAAAATTCAAATTTCGTTTGCTTTTATATCCATTCGGATTATTATGCGTTCATTGTGTGACCATTATTCTGATTTTAATTTAAAAAAATTTCTTTTCAATTTTTTTTTTTAAATCAACTTAAATTGAAATATGGTTCGGCTGCACCACATCATGATGTGTCTAATGTTATAAAGCAGCTTGTTCAGCTCTGTTTGTGTTTACAATAAACATGAAAAATAATCGTCTTCCTTTATTTTTCTTCCAACTTTTGTGCTGTGTTTACAATTTTTTGTCTTGAAATATTTATTTTCGAATTTAATTACGAAAAACCGTCACCTGTTGATTTTGAATTTTCATGTGGGCTGATGGTTAGACTTTTTTTCGAATAAATTTACTTGGTTTTTGGTTTGCTCTGTAGCCTTTTGCTGTAAGATAATATATTAAATTGTTGATTGGCACATTATTAACGTTTTTCCCTTTTATGTGTGTTTTAAATGGTCTCTCCGTATTGATGAATATATATGGAAAACACCGTTAATCGGTCGCGTTCGAAAATGAGGTGTTTGAAACAACGAATGTGTGAAGGTCATTGCTTTTGAACGATTTATTTATCGTGCACAGAGTCGGTTGTGTTACATTTGCGTTTGCTTTGTGGGGATTTCTTATGGGAATTGTGTTTTGTTCAAAGTTGAATTCTAAATTGCTGGAGCATGAAGTTCATTGACAAGCATATTTATGCGACTCCATATCCCTTTGCTATCGTACCCTGTTGTTGCTGCTTAAATCATAACTAAATGTGATATCTACTACTTCATTTAGTGCAGAGATAACCGATTGTCTAGTTCCACCAATAACCTTCCACATAACATTGCTTGCCAGGTATACTTATTTGACAAGCAATCTCGCACATTTTGAGTTCGAGTGCAAAAGAATTGTAATCGAAAAGGTGAACACAATTCATACAAAAATGGAGAGGTATCGTAACATATTTAACATTCCACATCGTTCGACCATTTCTTTTCTGTTTTATTCGCCAGCAAGCTTGCCATCAGACCAATACAAAAGCAAAATTTCGTTGGCAAAAATTTCTACATTTTATTGGACTTAACCAACTGATATACAAAATATCCCACTGGTGTAAAAGAGATGCAAGAGCGTGATGCAAACCATTATTCCATGTGGAAACATCTCTACATAAATCAGAAAATTGTAGATGTTGATGATGGGTAGGAAAGAACGAAAGGCTGAAAGGGCCGTCACGCTGTTAGGAGGTAAGGGGGGTTTAAGAAAACATGATGGTCCTTACAAATGTGGGTCGTGACGGAGAGGGATCGAACAGTCTATAAATTTATTAACTAATTGAAGTTGAAAAATTTGTAATTACCAGTAACGAAAACAGCATAATGTTCAACAGTAATATGAAATGGAAATTATGGTATGGAATATGCACAGATTATTCAATGAAATGGAAGGTTCTTCTGTTTAATTGATAATTTCGCTTAATTGAGGAGTCCAATTTTAGTTCAGAACTATGAACGTGATGATGAGTATAGCGTTTTTACAATTTTCGAATCATTATTGTAGACACCACATACACGAAGAACACAATAATTATTTTCTGGCGTTTAATTGTTGTCGATGTTGCGTATCCGTGACGATGCGTAGCTTCATAAAACACTTTTGATTTTCGCATACACAATTTTGAACAATCAAAGAAGTCGCTTCAGAAGTTTTTTTTCGCTTTTAGTTTGACAAAATATTACGAACATTACGTCGTCCTATTAATCAAATTCTCTGGAAAGAGGTCGACAATTTGGGTTTTCAGAATTGCAATTAAAATTTTAAATCCGTTAAAGTATACCACTATGGACCAGTGCCATATGTTAAGTGCATACTCTGGATTATATACGCATTCAATCAAAAGTGTTGGATCAAACGCTGTAAGTTTTAGATATGATATATGCTGCCATGATATTTAATTGGAAATGTTCCCCAATGTACTTATGTCGTTTTGTGTGTGGCTTCTATACTTGAAGTTTGAAGAGTTCGGAATTTGATACGTTGGAAGTGTGGTATCGTGTACGCTATAATAACATCGTATAATCCTAAAAGACCCATAGTCATTTCATTATTGTTACATGCTGGCATCAATGTTGTAGCTGCTGTATTTCTTTTTATTAAAAAATGAAAGAAAAACAACGGAGAGAAAGATGCTGTACAATTATTATTGAAAGACGGGAACCAGATGTTGTTGTACGATGGTTTACAAGTTATGCATGTTCATTCAATGAAAAAGGTCTTTCGATTTTATGATACATATGTTTATGTGGCTACAGAGGAAGTAACTTTTGTCTGCGGTTTTACGGACGTCTGTAAACAATGAAGATCTTTCCCATATGACTGAATGTACACTCTTGAAGTCTGTTATCGGCAGCGACCCCAAATAAATTAATGAAATAGATTTATAAATCACACCTCGGTCATTTGTAGGATTTTAAGTTGTTTTATAAACTCCCTTTAACAGTTTTCATGAACAATCGAAATTAATCATCAAATTTCTGTTTAATTCAGGCTCATCTAAACGCGTGCAAACATGACACAGCACCTTGCCCTAACAAATGCGGATCTCAAATTCCCCGAGTTATGATGACTGATCACCTAACATTTACCTGCAACCAAAGACGAGCGAATTGCGAATATTGTAACACAGAATTTTCCGGCCAAGGACTCGAAGATCACACAGGCACATGCAATCAGGTAAAAATATTCAACTGATCCGTCATTTCATCAGGATTTTACCTATTTTTTTTGTTCTTCTCCTGATGTTTTAGGAACCAGTATACTGTGAAGCCAAATGTGGAGCTCGAATTTTGCGTGGACGTATGTCTATTCATCGTGTCAAAGATTGTGCCAAACGACTGAGACGATGCCCACATTGTAGCCGAGAATTTTCTGCTGATACGTTAGCTGCACATGGTGCTACATGTAGTCGTAGTCCATTGCCATGTCCGCAACGATGTGATACCGGTCCCATTCCACGAGCTGAAATCGAAACTCATTTACGTGATGAGTGCAAAGCGCTGGCCATTCCATGTACATTCAAGGAAGCTGGTTGCCGTTTCAAGGGTCCCAGAAATTTGTTGGAATCACATCTGGAAGCGAATACAGCATCACATTTAACGTTGATGGTTTCGCTAGCCGGTCGACAGGGACAACAGATTCAAATGTTAAAAGGAGCCGTTGCAAAACTGAGCACTAACTACACAGGCACACTGCTGTGGAAAGTCTCTGATTGGTCGGCAAAAATGGTCGAAGCGAAGACCAAAGATGGTCTAGAATTAGTTTCACCACCATTCTATACCAGTCAATATGGATATAAGTTACAAGCATCAATGTTTCTGAACGGGAACGGACCTGGTGAGGGAACCCACGTTTCAGTCTACATCAAAGTGCTGCCAGGCGATTATGATGCTCTGTTGAAGTGGCCATTCTCACATTCCATTACATTCACACTTTTCGAGCAGGGAACTATCCATAGCGGTGGCCAAGGCGGAGTTGCCGAATCTTTCGTACCAGATCCATCATGGACCAATTTCCAGCGACCATCACAAGAACCCGATTCACTGGGATTCGGTTTTCCCAAATTCATCTCACACGAAATGCTATGTCGTCGGTCGTTCATCAAAGACGATACGGTGTTTTTGCGGGTCAAGGTCGATCCAAGTAAAATTGTGGCCGTTTAGAGTGAAAACTGTGGAAATTTTGATGTGCCAGTGCCGGAATAGATTTTCGATTGTATCATCATCACCACCACCAGTATCATGAAAGTGATGTTTCACTATTTTTGGTTTAAAAAATGTTTCGATTCCTTATAATCCAAAGAGACAATCAAAAGTTGATAGTCCGTTGATTCTTTGCCTAGGTCATGAACCTATTGGATAGTTTTTCGATTGTACTCGTGTATGCTTTGCAAGCAAGCGGATAGTTTTCTTTTGTAAATCGTTGAATTAGGACTCTCTATAATTGCGGTGGTAAGATGAAACTCTGTGTAAATACCTATGCAACTTGTAAGAATTTAATACTGATCAATCGAATGTCGTTTAGTTGTATACACAAAATGTTTCTCGACTTGTTTCGTGAACGGACGGGTTCGATAAAACTCGAAAACTTTTGTACTGAAAATTTAGCTACTGATGAACATTTTGTTTGCTTTGTTCATGTAAACCAGGTGTTATATGTATAATTACAAATGCACAAAATCTAGACAGATATGCAAGTGAGTCTCAGGAATTTAATTTCAAATTAATGAGCAATTCAAATGTAAAGAGTATTTTAGAAATGATCTTTGCTGGAGATAGACCAAAGTTAATTTTGTTTGGAAAGCTTTTTTAATGCGGCTACAATTAATCGTCGATTTAATGATTGCAGTCGAATCGAACATTGTAATTGTACAAAAAGTGAATGGTTGTCTTCTGTTTGGCTCAGTCGTTATTGCGTCGGATAAATTGGTCGAAAAGTTTTCACAATCATTAAAGGAAAGTTTCAATTAGAATGAAAAGTAAAATTAAAATTCAAATCGTTAGAATTTTTTGAGAATGCTTTGTAAAAATCTAGATGCTTTAAAAGTCATTAGCTTGGTAAGATTAAGATTTATGAATAAAGTTTTAACTCACAGTTGACCTGCGCAAATATTGTTTATAGTAAACATCGTCGTCGATTGTAAGCAAACTCATCTTAATTTTCAATTATTTTTTTTTATTTCAACGATTCAAAGGTTACACTAAACAACGAAACTTAATGTTTAAGTCAATGTATAGAAATGACTGTCTTCGAATGGTTTTTTGATGCGCTTCGTGTGTGGTTGTGTGTACAATTTTCATTTTTAAATACATTTAAGATGCAAATTACTATGTAAGGATAGCATTACGAACAACTAATTTTTCAGAAATAAATTGCCAATTTATGTAAAATTAAAATTTTCCTGGATTTTCTTTCTCGTCTTTTTCTTCAAATTCGAAGTATTCAACAGCCATGTGTCTCAGCAAGACCATGGTCAGATAAAAAACTCACGCCATTGAACACGAAGAAAATGTTAGTCAGTTATCAAGAGCTTCATTGTGTTTTTAAAACGACATCTCGTCGATGACGTTAAGAAACGCCATTTACATGAAAGAAAAACATAAGGGGGACCCGTACGAGTAGAGGACGGTATATAGTTAGGTGTCTATAGAACTACCCTGCAATGT